>CAHIKZ030005292.1:722500-795000 GCA_903632075.3 Acanthosepion pharaonis | reverse complement strand
TTGACTGGTGTAGGAAATGGCTTGTAAATTTTAATACCTCCAAAAATAAAACTTCTCTCATTTACCTATCATAGGGAAACCTCCCTGCCTCCTATCAACATGGCTGATGCTCAACTTCACGAGAGCGTCCCTCTGCGCCTTTTTGGTTTCACGTTTTCCACTTACATCAGGTGAAACAACTACATTGAATCAATAGCTTCATCTACCGCAAGGAAAGTTGGTTCTCTGTGTCTCTGGTGCCCCCGTTGTTCATCTCGAGCTCCTCAACAAAATCCAAATACGGATATGCAATGTGATAGGTCCTGATCTGGCATCTCGACCCCAGTCACTTTCTCACCGACGTAATGTGACTTCTGCTCTGACGAGCTACTTTCACTGGTGCCCCAACTGCATGAATTTAGGCGTGCTACTAGGTTGGCATCTCGGTCCCACCCTCTTACTATCGAAACCGCCTCTTCTACTCGAACAGCTTCCTCTCACGTACTTCCCGACAGTGGAACTCCCTTCCTCTTACTTGCTTCTCTGATAACTATAATCTTCAAAAATGTAAATGTAATGTCAATCGACATCTTCTGATGCCTTGATCTTGCTCCCCGTCCTTCTCTTTATCCTTTCCTCAAGCACCCCTCTTTACTCATATTTTACTCTCTGTAAACCTTTGCGTACTAATGACACTTTCTCCTGATAATCAGAATTGCATTAACATAAATTAGATATTTAACGATTGTCATAGTAATAGCGCAAAACGTGAAAATTGGAGACATTTGTAGCAGTTTGCAAACCGCTACAAATGTCTCCAATTCTCATTTATTCTCCATTGATTTATGTAGATACTAAGTTTGACAAAATACTGTAGACGCGGGAGACCACTAATTCTCACGACACAGCGGGGGGGGCTGAGCACATTTCTTTAATGTAGGGAAAAAGCTCTCGAAATGCGGATGGAAGAAGCAGGCTCGTATTGATTTCTGGCTGAAAATGTTTCTGCATAAATAGTACAAATCCTCTTAACAGAACTATCCCAATAGGTCAGCTACGTGCCTTGTCCATTCAAAACGTTGGCGATCATGGCTCTCCACAATTTCATGTCCGTTGTAGATCTTTATAAATTGTCTTATACCTCCAAAACCCTGTGTCGTCATCCATTTACTCAAACTCGCAAGGTAGATTATGCGCTGTTTTCATCTGCCGGCTTGTCTTCAATCTGTCCTGTGACACTCCGAGCCCTCTTTTCTCATTATGTACCCTAGAAATTTCAACTGTCTCTTACTGATGTTAAGTATAAGTGTGCGTTTTGTTTCCATTTTCTCTAAAACTTCGTGGCTATCGGCCACATCACGTGTTGAAACACCGGTTCTCGTACGATCATCAAAGTTAAGCAACTTCGAGCCTGGTCAGCACCTAGATGAGTTACTGCTTGGGAAATACAAGGTGCTGTAAGCTAAGATGTGCCGGTGGTTTAATAGATAATAGTTCGGAATTGTTAATCGGAGAGCCGAATTCCAATTCTCGTTAGGATGATATATCTACTTCCGCGCCTTGGGAAAGACATGAATCCATCTTTTCTTTCCCCAGCTATGGGTTAATTAATAAGACTTGTATCACTAAACTATTATTATCTAAAAAAAAAAAAAATTATTACAATCTAAAAATATTTTCTGGCTTTAAATAACCTGCAAAGGTTTGATAATCCATAGAAAATGAATCAACCAATCAAAAATCAAATTTCTCAATTTCATGCAGGAAGACTGGAAGCAGAAACTAAAATGTCGGGTTTTCCACCCCATTAATTCACTATGAAACAAAAGATCTTCCCCATAACCCACACACATCTCAATATATTCCAAGATATCTCAAGTGAATCCATTATAGTAAAACTACTAATGAACCAGTAAAAAACAAATCAATCTTTTCGTTTACATTTTCTCTAAAACTTCGTTATTGCTCACATGTTCTTTGTATTCTCAGAATCCTTCTGTAGAACCATATTTCTGTTGATTCAAGTGTCTTCTTCATCTATGGAGATTGTTCAGCATTCATTGCCATACAGGAGGACTGATATAACACAGCACAAACATATAGTTCCAAATTACTTTGCTTCAAGAAATGCCATGAAGGTTTTCGATCATCAATAAGTTATAATCTGTCACTGTATGAATGGTAATGAGAATGGTAATAGCCGTTTCCTTATAAGGAAACATTCGACATTCACTGAGTGAGCAACTTGTACTACTTTCGATTGAAATTTATAAAATCTTCTTAAACAATTTTTAGGGAAAATAGTTTTTTTTTCAGTTCAGTAACTGATATCGCTCTTTCCAGATGGTTTCACGGTGGAGTAATGGATAGTGGCTCGTTTTAAGGAATCGGAAAGCCGAGTTCGAATTCCAGTCGAATCCATTACATTCACTTACATGGG
Organism: Acanthosepion pharaonis; assembly: GCA_903632075.3. Classification (NCBI taxonomy): domain Eukaryota; kingdom Metazoa; phylum Mollusca; class Cephalopoda; order Sepiida; family Sepiidae; genus Acanthosepion; species Acanthosepion pharaonis. The sequence goes on along the minus strand of CAHIKZ030005292.1, from coordinate 792,581 downwards.
AAAGGTATTAATCCTCTTCTTATCCCCCAGCTATGGGTAAATAGCCTTGGATGGCAACTGGTCTACCGCAGAAGAAATGGCAACCTACTGCGGAAAAAAATCTGCCTCGTCAGTCAAGAAAGATCAATGATCGCCTAAGCGTGTATCACGCCTGTCAGATAACTGAAGTGGGTGTGGAATATCAACATCTTGATTATGTCATTATTTTCTCTTCGGGGTAATGTGCTATCTATTTTAGTTGTTGCTATTTTTGAAAGTCCTCAATTGATATAGTTTCTGTTATTTGGTTGAGTTCTTTGTTTGTGGTCGTGTAGCGTCAGTCGACAAACTTCGAAGAAAGATGATCCTCGCTGAAACCCGCAATTTTCATTCGCTCTATGCCATTCTTAACTATTGATCTAATAAAGCTTTTGTACACAGAAGACATTTTCGATATTTCTGAACGACTTTGGCGCCACCCATGCCATGTCTTTATCTTACGAGGCTATTTAAGAATATGACTCCAGTTTTTAGCTCACTGTTTTGGTTTTGTAGCAATTGGCGGTGTTGAGCGAAACTATCTCTGGCTTAGTCTATTCTATGTTCAATATTCTTATCTCCTATACTAAATTTGTCATAACATCCATACACCGATACATTTGGCGTGTTTAGTATTTACTAATTACGAGATTCTGAAATTTTATGGTACCTACAGAGTAGGTTCATAATCAGGAGAAGTGTCCGGTTCGCCGGGCATTGTGCACGTGCCACAGATGAACTTGTGTCATCATTTGTACTCTGGAGGCACCCATCATCTGACAATCGATCACGCAAGTTAACCTTTCCAGATAGGATAAAACGAGACACATTGATCCGTAAGGAAGATCTTTTAGGTGCTATGACAGATAGGGAATACTGGAGAGGTGTAGTGAGTTCAATCTCGGCTGAGGCCGTAAGATGATGATGATGACAGAGTAGGTACCATCACTATTTTCATTACAATCCCAGGTCATAGATTTTGTTTTCGAAAATTTTATTTCGAGTCTTATTTCTTAGAACATTTTATAGAGGATGTTTATTTTTTGTTTAAGATAATTTTCATCCCAACTTTGGATATCTATACCTCAGGAAGAAAAGCGGTTTTCCTCTATTGGTAGATTTGTTTGGAATATAGTATGGAACATTTAAACGATTATTGTTCATCTCTTTACATATGTTTTTGTGAAGACACTGGACATAGTCTGGGAAAAGGTTAAATAGACTGGAGTTCTCATTTCTTTCTTGACTTACTTCTGATGAGATTTGAAATGTTTCCATAATGGGATCCTCGCCTGAGATGTACGATTTTGTGAACCGAAAAGACATTCAGTTGAGTCAGAATTTGGAACATGCTTTCTTATGGATGAGAAGAAGTTTCTATTGATGTGCTCATATAATGCTGTGAAGTCGACATCGCAGGTATGTAATTTTGTATTGAATAGTTATACTATTTCCTCAAGTTTTGTTATGACACATATACCATCATTACATCCCTTACCAGAACGAAAACTAAATTGGGTCGTGAGAATTATTTACATTATTCGGACAGTTATCAACAGAAATAACTGAGACACCCGAAGAGACATGACACGTGGAACTAGAACAATCTACCCCGGTGGACGAAATAAAGTTTTTGGTTCGAAATTCCAGTCACCTGAAGAAGGCCGGAGTGTATAACGACCGAAACATTGTGAATATGGCAATGAAGATGAGGCTAACAGTCTGAATAATGTAAATAATGTAAGTAATCATAATACCTCATCTCACAGATATAGACAGATATGGGTCGTGAGAAGTTGACAGTCATAAAACGATGAGAGCCTAGTTAAGACAATGTTCATTAGTACTTTCACTATAATAAATCCAGTTGAGATACCTCTGTATTTGTGTGAGTCCTGATGACAATCTTTTTTGTTTCCATAATGCATTTAATGCGTGATAAACCCCGCATCTGATTCCAGATTTCATGTAATTGAGAAATTGAACTCGTGGAGAAGGTAAGCTATTTTCAAAAGTTCAACCACCAAAGTCCAGTGATACTTTATTATTCCTTAAATTTTTATAGCTTTCTTAACTTTCTCCTCAGTGGGTCCATTCGTGTCTATGTTTGGGGATGGACTTTGTAATGATTGGATGTACATTGTTAAGTGTTCTATTTCTTCTTGCATTTTTAGTTTAATGTGATCAGGGTTCAAATGTGACTCAAAGTGATTTTTGAGACCAGGACATTTCTTCTGTTTTGCTTTCGATTGTATGGTGTTGTTGTGATTTTTCGCTTTTCTCCACATTTCAACACATTATTTGGTTTCATTAATTCCGTTTCCAATTTTCTCGGAGTATTAACAAGTTTATTTTTTTTATTTCCTTTGTTAATTGTTTGTTATTTTCTCTTCTATGTTTCTTCTTCTTCTGTATATTCCTTTTTTGTATTATTGTTGTCCCACGAGATTACTTTTCCGTTTTGATAATCCTGGATGATCTTACATACTTCGGATAATAACGATATGAAAACATTATTTGATTCTGCTATGTTGTTTTGGTCAAAATTTTGCGACATCAATTTGGACTTTAGTTTATTACAGAATTCTAAGCTTACCCTTTAATTATTAAGAGCTTTGCTGTCGTACCTTTTGTTGTTCATGTTGGTAGAGGCGATTCGTTTTTGGCTGGTGTTGTCAGTTTAGTTACATGTAGTCTGTCATCAGATTCAAAATAGGACTTGTATACTCTAACATCTGCCACAAACTTTCTTAACCAAGAGTCCGAGACGCTGAAGTCAACAATCTATATGGTTCGTGATTTGTGCTATGCTATGTAGTTTAGTGCTTCATCGGATGGTCGCACTATGTGTTTAGGATGGCATATACAAAAGATTTAACAAGACTTCCCCATTGCTGTTTGAGTCTTCTGCTTCTCGGTGTGATGATTTCTTATCATCAAAGGAGCAATTGCGTTCGAAAATAGTAGCATTAAATCCCCATTAACTCAGAGTTTCTGCGTTTTAGTTAATCCTGTGCTTCTAATTATTCAGAAGAGTTGGAAATCTAAGAATGACACATGTATCTAATTCTTCACTGAAGTTGAAAATCAAAGAGCGTCTCATATATGTCATCTTTAACTGAAGTCGGAAACGAAAGAATGACCCATGGGTCTAATTCTTAAATGAAAATGACAAAGAGCGACTCATGTATCCAATTCTTGACCGAAGTTAGAAATAAAAGTGTTATTCTTGCATCTTATGTAGTCATGGAGTGACATATGCCTAAGTGTTAACTGATTTAAGAAATATAAGACCGATTCATGGTTCTAAATCTTAAACGAAATCGAGAATCAAAAAATATTTTCCGATCTAATGTTTAACTAAAACCAAAGACCGACTCTTTTCATTCTTATCTGAGGTCAGAAATCAATGATTAGCTCATATTTCTAAATCTTAATTGAAATCAAGAACAAAGAACGATTCTTGCATTTAATTCTTAACCGAATCTGAAATCAAAGAATGTCCAATGTAACAAATTCTTACATGTACTTGAGAGTGAAAGAACGACTCTTGTATCCGGTTCTTAACTGATGTCAGTCCACATCACGAAGCTTTTTAGTCCTCCATCAGCATGGCTGATGCTAACCTCCAGACGATTAACGTAATGTGCCTTCTCGGTTTTACATTTTCTGGTTACATAAAGTGGAACGACTATATCGAATCAGTTTTTAGGTTTGCTGCTAGAAAAGTTGGCTCACTGTGGCGAGTTAGATAATTTTTCTCGCCAGAAGAAAATCATAAGTCTACACATTTATAAGTCTACCATTCATCCGTGCACTGAATATTGCTGCAACATCTGGTCTGGCTCTTCTGCTGTGTATCTAGAAATTCTTGACAAAATACAAAGAAGAATTTGCAATGTCATTGTTCCTGACCTGGCATCTCGACTTCAGTCACTTTCTCATCGTAAGTTATAGTCTAATAGTTTTGTATCTGTTTATATTTCTGAGATGAGGCATTGTAACTATTTACACTTTTTACATCGATCGGACTGTTGTCCTCATCTTTATTGCCCTATGTTTCATAATACATGGAATTGGAACAATCTGGACTAAATAAAGTGTTCGGTTCGAAATTCCGACGTATATCACCTGAAGAAGGTCAGAGCGTACAACCGCCGAAACGTCGTGAATATGACAATAAAGATGAGGACAACAGTCTGAACGATGTAAAGAGTGTAAATGATAGTTTCTTCTCTCGCTTGTGGAACAATCTTCTGGCTTCTTGTTTTCCAGTCAACTTTGATCTTCAAAAATTTAAATGCAATGTCAATCGCTATCTTCTATCTCCTTGAATCCTATTGTTTTATTGTTCTCTATTTCCTCGTCAATAATGTTTTTCTCAGTTTGTTTCATTCCCAGTACCCCCCACTTTGCGTCTTAGTAGCTTTATCGCCTTGCTTAGGGTGACATGAATAAAGAAAGAAAGAAAGAAAGAAAGTGATTCATGTATTCTATTCTTAACTGAAGTCTGAAATCAAATAGTGACTCCTGCATCTAACGTTTATCTGAGATCGGACATTAAAGTTGAACTCATATTTTTACTTCTAAATTGTTCAAAAAATAGGATTTTCTAATTATTGATTTTTATGTCATGATCTTTGTTTACTGAAGAAACATAATCTTTGAGCCAACAACCATTCTTCATATTTGGTCTTGTGCTATACTAACCAAATCTTAGTAAATATTAATCCCCTAAGAATGCTGGTATTCTAAACATTGTTCCCCTCAAATTCTTATCAATCCACTGCTGCCTTTAATTCGATTTGCAAGAACGCATTTCGGATGTTTAGATCATTTCCGTTTGACGGACTTCCCTACTCACTCTTGTTGAAATAGAAAGAGACAAGCCTGCGTTTGTTTAAGCACACTTTCCGGAAATTTGATAATTTTAACGCAGTTCCAGAAAGAAAGACATCCATGTCTCCGATCGTTTGAAACAATGCAAGGTAAACTTGATATACTTTGGTTAATTACTCGACCACACATGCGCGTGACAGCAAACATAAGTAACAAGTGGGAAATATATTTTTAAAGAGGAAATCCCGATGGCTTTTCTTTTTTTATCAACATGCTTGCTCTTTTTCTTCAAGTAATATTATTATAAATATATATTTTGTTTTCGCTTATATCATTTCAAATATACGTTATCTCGGAAATTGTGTATTTTTCTTCGTTTTTGTTTACGTTTTGTACGTCTTTTTTTTATTTTCTTTCTTTCTTTCTTTCTTTCTTTTATACACATATATGCACGGTTTTTCATTATAACTTTTCTTTGCACGGTTTTTCCATACCTTCTCTTTCTTTCTTTCATTCTTTCTTTCTTTCTTTCTTTCTTTCTTTCTTTTCTTTCATCCTTTCTTTCTTTCTTTCTTTCTTACACATATATGTACGGTTTTTCATTGTATATGTCCATAATGTAAGCTTTTATGAAATTTTTCTGTAATTTTTCACAGATATATAACTTTTAATTTCCTTTATCAATGCCTTTCTTTCTTTCTTTCTTTCTTTCTTTCTTTCTTTGACACACATCTATGTCCTTTCCCACATTTTATCCATTTCTTCATTCTCTCTTTCTTTTTAATTTTGCATTATAAATATTCATATTTTCTTTCATTCTTTCTTTCTTACGCACATCTACAGCCTTTCATTATATATATATATATATATATATATATATATATATATATATATATATATATATATATATAAAAGTGAACATAGAAGTCAACACTTAGAGGCGACATCTGTTTCATGCTAGATGCAATCGTCAGGCCACGAGTGCTGTTATTTTTCTTGGCTATTTATATATACGGCTCAGTGGTGTATTGCTGGATAGTCTATTTTGGCGGTTATTTTACCGGAAATCGTTTATTTGTTTATTTATTTGGTTTAAATTATTTTGCTTGTTTTTTATTTATTTTTTTATTTTTATTTTTTTATTTTTATTTCTTATCTTATACATTTATTTATTTATTATTTATTTTTATTTTAATCGGTGTTTTTATTAACGTAGTAAAAATTTGTTTATATCTAACTAATATTTTGGTCATAATGGTTTGCTAATTTGTTTTATCAGCTACAGTTGCCCCGAGAACGTGGCACAAATAATAAAAAAAAGCATAACAGGAAAATTATCAACAAACCACACGAACAAATTAAACCCACGTGCAACTGCAGAATAAAGAATTAATGTCCCTTAAACGGTAATTGTTTACAAAACATCGTAATATACCAAGCTACGATAAAATCACCAGATAATGAAGAAAAAGTATACATAGGAGTAACTGAATGACCCTGGAAACAAAGAAATTATGCACACAAAACATATTTCACTAATAGTAAATATGCGAACAGCACAATGCTTTCTAAGTATACCTGGGAAATTAAAAACAAACGAAAATTACTGTTTCCCTCGGCATTCAACTGGGACTGACCCGGGAACTCACCATGACCAATGCGAAAACCGCCGTCCAGGAGTGTCGATCTCTGGAGCTAAATTTATTTTTCTCATCCCCAAATGATAAAATAATTTTCACCCTTGTGAAAATCAATTGAAACAACCGCTTTAGTTTCCTTTCTTTCACCATACAGAGGGATAGGGTTTAATCGATTTCTATTTTTTTTTTTCCTCAGATTAGGTCATTCGCAGTGGTGTGCAGTAATATGAATCTGTTTTCGGGGTGTATGATTAATTTTGTTTGGCCTTGAAAAATATTGCATCATCCGTGATTTTATCAGATTTTCATCACTATTGTGTCGAATGGTGATTAGTTGTCCTACGGCCATTGTCTGCGATGGACGTTACTCCAAAGAAAACGTACGAAAATTGTAACACTGCACAAACACACTGCCAAGCCTTACAGGGAGATCGCGGAATGTACGATGAAAGAGAAGTTTGTGACGTCCATTATAGATCTTTAGTACCGTGACCTCCCGCCAAATCAATGAGGACCGCTGCAAGTTAGTTGATTCCATGCCAAATTGCATCAAAGATCTTCTAAATATAAAGACAGATATACAAAGTACTAACATGTGTACTGGCTCATGTTTCATTGGAAAAATACAAAAAAAAAGGAAATAATAACGGAATTGTTCGTTTTGTTTCAATTAATTTACACAAGGATATATAAATTACCAAATATACAGTAGTAGAACTCCCAGCCTAGAACTGTCGTTAGGAAACTTCAACACTATTCGTTAATGTAATGAGTTTGTTCCTTCTTAGCTGCTCCGATTTTTTTTTTTTTTTAATGAGGCTGATTTAATGTCAGGATAGAAAGTATAATTTATCAAACACCATTAGAATAATTCCTCTACGTTAAGACTTTATTGCTTTTCTGAAAGAAAAAATATTTTTTCTAATCTCTAAGTCCATTTTCTTAATCCCTATCTTAATTTTTAACAACATTTTTTGGGGTGAGGGGATTCTTTTCTTCTCTTTACAAACTTTTTTTTTCTTACTTTCTTTCTTCATCCTTTTCTTGCTTTTTTACGTTCATTTATTTTATTTTCGTATAACCGATTCTAAGTCATCAATCTTTTACTTCTATCTAGCGTGTGGTTTTCCTTCATTCTTTTATTCCTTCATTCTTTCATCCTCTCTGTCTTTGTGTCTTTGTTTCTTTCTTCTTTCTTTTTCTTTCTTTCTTTTTTCTTTCTTTCTTTCTTTCTTTCTGTTTCTGTCTTTTTTCTTTCTTTCATAATTATTGTAACTTCTTTGTTTCTATCTTTTCTTCTTTGTTTCTTAACCATTTTCTTAATTTCATTGTTTCATTCTTTCTTTTTTTCTAACCATTTTCTTTGTATATTTTTTCTTTCTTAACTATTTTCTTAACTTCTTTGTTTCATCGATTTCCCCCTGTCTTTCTTTCCGTCGTCTTTTTCTTTCTTTCTTAATCATTGTAAATTCTATTTCTTTCTTTCTTTCTTTCTTTCTTTCTTTCTTTCTTAAACTCTTTCTTAAACTCTTTCTTAAACTCTTTATTTCATTGTGCTTTCTTCTTTCTTTCGTAACCATTTACTCATCTTCGTTCTTTCTATATTTTTCTTTCTTTCTTTCTTTCTTTTTTAATCATTGTATCTCTTTTTTCTTTCTTTCTTTTTTCTTTCTCTCATTCTTTCATTTTTGCTGCCCTGCCTGCGATGGCTACAAGATACTGTCTGCACCTCTGAAAAGTAGTATGTCCTCCCCAACAAAAGACACTATCTACTAAAGAAGTACTACACTCAAAATTATAATCGACCAATATGTACCTATCCCCGAAACGAGCAGATGTTCATAGGCACAAATATAATCGACTAACATTTACCGATATTCGAACCCAGTAAATGCTTCTTGTCACAAATTTAAACGACTAATATTTACCTATTACCGAACAAAGTACATGCGTCTAGACTCAAATATAAACAAGCTATATTTAACTATTTCCTAAACAATTAGTAAATTACGATATAACTTTGAACCAAATAAATGCTTAATTGTGATATAAATGCTTACAGTATCTAATATCGTAATAATAATAATAATAATAATAATAATAATAACAAAGTTAATATTGTTTCTATATTGAATAACCCAACAAGAGTTGATATGTAAAATTAACCCTAGCCAACTCTTTTCCATCCATTTTTTCTTTCTTTCTTTCTTTCTTGATCTCAGTTTTGTTCTGTTTATACTCAAGCCTGAAAGAATTTATTTTCATTCATGCATTTTATATTTTACATATTTTCGTTTCATCTTATATGAAGAGGTGCTGAAAAGTTGTCGGCCTGACTAAGAGGACCTTTAAAAAATGATATTTGGTTATTTGGTCAGATTTGAGGTTATGACCCGGACCGATAACTTTTCAGCACCTGCCGTATCCTTTTCTTTTAAAAATATTTATTTCGTTTCTATCTATTCATACATTTCAAAAATTACTTCATTCATTCTTTTTTTCTTACTTCCTTTGGTCATTTTTCTAGCCTTCTTTTTCTCTCTACCGTATCCTAGACGCCATTCATCACAATGATTTTAACAGTAACCCTCTGCCACAAGCATCGTTTTGGTTGACCTATGGGTCATCAACTGTTCTTCTTTCTTTCTTCCCTTCTTTCTTTTTCCTTGTCTGACAATCTTTATTTTTCTTTCTTTCTTTCTTTCTTTCAATTTATCTTTCTTTTTTCTTTTTTCTTTCTTTCTTGCAATTTATCTTTCTTTTTTCTTTCTTTCTTTCTTTCTTTCTTGCAATTTATCTTTCTTTCGTTCTTTTGAGCAATTTATCTTTCCTTCTTTGTTTTTTTCTTGCAATTTATCTTTCTTCTTTCTTTCTAGCAATTTATCTTTCTTTCTTTCTGTCTTTCTTTCTTTCTTTCTTGCAATTTATCTTTCTTCTTTCTTTCTTTCTTGCTTTCTTTCTAGCAATTTATCTTTCTTTCTTTCTTTCTTTCTAGTAATTTATCTTTCTTTCTATCTTTCTTTCTTTCTTTCTTGCAATTTATCTTTATTCTTTCTTTCTTTCTTTCTTTCTTTCTTTCTTTCTTTCTTTCTTTCTTTCTTTCTTAACTCTCCCGCACAAAATACTGTGTAATTGGCTGTAATATTGCTTCGTTCTTGTCAAGACACTTTTAAATGACTGCTGATCGAAGGCAATCCTCATAAATTCAGAAGCTCCAATAATTCTCTTGGAAAACAAATTTGCTGAAACAAGTTGTTCGAGATTAAATTAATTGATTTAATAATTTTCACTTGAATTTATCATATTCCGAGCACAAACATTTCAAAATGTTCGACTTGCGCTCAACTTAGGAGTTTTCAAATGCAGGAGAAAGTAAATTTTTGAACATCCTTATAAGGACTCATAAATAAAGATAACGTGCAAAATATATACAGAAAGAAATTTCTGGACGTGTATGCGTATATTTATAAGCGGATATATATATATATATATATATATATATATATATATATATATATATATATATATATATATATATGTGTATGAGAGAAAGATTGCTGAGAAATTTAAAATTAATTAACACGCCACACAGCCCATACAAGATGACATGAACTTCGCTTAATTCCTCTTTACACACCCCCGCGCGCGCACGCATACACACACACACACACACACACACACACACACGCACACACACACACACACATGCACGTACGCACACACACACACACACGTACATCTATCTATCTATCTATATATCTATCTATCTATCTATATATATATATATATATATATATATATATATATATATATATATATAACGGTTAGCAAGCTTGTCTCGCTAGAACTATTAAAACTGAGTAGTTGTTCGATCCTGACGGGGTGCTCCATACTTTCGACCTTGTGACTCATCTAAACTGTGCTTAGAAAATCACCATGCACATATACTGCTGAAATTTAATACTCTCGCTCACGTCAAGCGTTAAAGTCAAATCAAACGGTGGTTTCTCCATATATATGGATGGCTAGATGTGTTCACTCGCGAGTGTCAGAGTTTACGGATGTGCGTTTGTATCTCAGTTTCTATCTGTGGACGTGTATCTGTGTTTATATGTGTATTTTTCTGTGTAGATGTTTATATTTTCTCGTAGATTTTATAGAAACAACCAAAGATTTTGGTTCTTACATTCTGACAGAGTTTTTTTTTTTTTTAAATCATTTTCCCCCAAGCAAGGCGATAATACCATTAAAATACAAGGGGTTACTGGGAGGATTGAGGAAAGGACAAAAGATGAACGGAATTCAAGAAGATAGATGGCGATTGACGTTGCATTTAAATTTTTGAAGGTTATCAGGGAAACATGTAAATGGAAAGAAGTTCCACAGGCGAGAAGTGCGAGAAAAGACACCGTTGGAGTATAAGTGGTGGTTGCATTTAGCTACTCCAACAGTAACCGGATGAGACCTAGAAGCCAATCTAGTAGCACGAATGTAGTCGGGACACCAGGGAAAAAAAGCTCGTCATATTACATAAACGTTATTTAAGTAGACACTCCGTTTATTTATTAAATAGTATATAGTTAATCCTGGTAGGACTTCTAATTCGCTCAGAAAAGCATGGCTGTACATGTTGAAGAAGTCCGGTGAGAAGACACATCCTTGTCTTAAACTCCTTTCTATTTCTGTATATCTGCTGAGCTCATCTTCTATTCATATGCAGGCGGTTTTCTACCATTACAGGTTCTTGATTATTCTAATATCCTTCCCAAATATGTCAAGGTTGCTGAGCAGTTCTAAAAGCTCCTAGAGGCGTACTTCATCGAACGCCTCTGCGTAATGTATGAAACACAGATACACGTCCTTCTGTATTACTCCTTCTGATAACATTCTGAGTATAAATATCGCATTCATTGTTTCAATGTCTTTGATGAAGCCGAACTGTTCTTGACCTATACCCGATCTGATTCTGCTACGCGCTTTTATTCATCTGCATTCGGATAATAAGTTTTGTTATATGGCTCATTAGGTTCCGATGTAGTTCACTTGCATTCACACTTGCTTTCTTACGCGGTGCTATGAAAATAGATCGTAATTCTTGTATATCATCACTGTTGTAGATTTTATTTCATCTAAGGCTGCAAGCATCTCTATTACGATTCCGTCTGGGTCTACCGCTTTGTTTTTGATCAATTTAGTCAATGCAGATTCAACTTTATATTTTAATCTTTCCGGCCCGTCGTTATTTCTGTGTAGTGTCGTTTTTTCTCTTCCGTCGTTGAAGAGCTCTCCGATATATTCGTTCCATCTCTGAAGGAAATCAAGAAAAAAAGAATTAAACATCAATTGCAGGAAGACAGAATGTATGGTTGTTAGCAAAAGGAGAACCCCGAATGCAAATTACAAATTGGAGATATCAAAATTAAACAAGTACAAAGAGACGACAGAAAGTGCGACACTGAAATCCGAAGGCGCATTTGGATAACGAAAGATGCCTTCCAAAAATAAGCAAAGTATTAAGAAACAAGAAAATTTCGTTAGAAATAAAGAAAAGTGTACTGAAATGGTACGTGATACCTGTCCTCATCCATGGCAGTCAATGCTGAACAGTCTGCTCAAAGATGAAGAAAAGACTTGAAGCAACAGAAATGTGGTTCGACAAAAGGATGCTGAGGATACCATGAACCAAACATGTGAGCAACGACGAAGTTTTAGAAAAAAGGAAAACAAAAAGGAAACTTGTACTTAACATCATAAAAAGACAGTTGAAATTTCTAGGGAACATAATGAGGAAAGAGGGCTTGGAAAATCCGATACTCACAGGACATATTGAATGCAAGAGAGACAGAAGAAAACAAGGTATAACATATTTAGTGAGCTTAAGTAAATGGATGGCGAAACAGGGGTTAGAAGAAATAGAAAAAAGATAAGATTTACTAAGTGCTACGATGGACAGGAAATTGTGATCGCCTACGCCCTGAAGGGACACGGCATATAAGGAAAATAGAAACACAAAGGAAACTTATGCATAACATCAGGAAGAGACAGTTCAGGTTTCTAGGGCACATAATGAGAAAATAGGGCTTGGAAAATCTGATGCTCACAGGACAGATTGAAGGCAAGAGAGAGGAAAACAACGCATAACAAGTTCGAGTAAATGGATGGGGGAACTGAGTTTAGGAGAAATAACAAAAAGACAACATTATTACGTGCTATAAAAGACAAGGAATTGTGGAGAGCGATGATCGCCAACGTCCTGCAGGGAGACGCTACACAAAGAAGATAAAATATTTAACATACGTATAAATAATAATAATAATAATAATAATTGGGAACATTAATCCCTGTTGCAGTTGGAGCCCTAGGATTGGTTGGAAAAGATTCCAGTAGACCAATCGAAGGGATTCCTGGAAGTCCAGGCCTCAAAGAGATACAAAAAATTGTTCTGACAAGTACAGCCCACACTTTACGAATGGCTCTATGTAATTTTTTTTTTTTTTTTTTGTCAATGGAAATTGTCATGATGCCATCTCTAACCTTAGGTCACTGGTCAGAACCCGGAAAGAAATGGGTAAACGCCAGAAATCAAAGGAAATAAAAAAAATAATAATAATATGTACAACGCAGTATCGTGGATATGGCTGAGAGGTGGTGATCTGAAACGTGCAACTGAAATCTTGATAATTGCAACAAAAGACCAAGCCATTACTACAAATGCCATAAAATGTCATACACACACGAAAAACATCGATTTCTTCAAAATGTAGGCTTTGTGGTAAACACTCTGAGAATGTGGCACACTTTATCAATCGCTGCAAAATACTAGCTCAAAAAATATGAGAGACGCCATGATAATGTACGCCTCTATGTATATTGGTTATTGTGTCAAAAGTATGGACAGAGAATCGGTAAGAACATTGGCCTTGAAGAAGTTGGTATGTCTACACCAGTCTAGGGCTACAATTTTCGGTGAGATACACCATCATTGTCCAGATATTTTTGTGCTAAACAAATGCACCAACAACTGTCATATTATTGATGTTGCTATACCAAATGACATAAATATAGAAAACAAGTGATTGAAACAATTACAAACTACACTGATTTGAACGTTAACATGGCCCGGTTAGTTAGAATGCAGGAAGGGAATGTCAAGGTGATTCCAGTGATAATTAACACACTGGAATCGATCCTATTAAAACTGTGTTACTACCTTGCCCAGCGTATGTTGCCATACTAACTTGGAATCATTCAAACATCGGCTTTTTTTTTTAGGAAAGTTTTGTCTGAGGTCCTTTTTGTGACTTGACAGATGGACCCCGTGTATTCAAAAACTTACACCGTGTGGAAAAAAAAAATCAAATAATATATACAAATATTTGATATATTCTGTTCAAAATGATGAAAACCCTTAACTTATTTTCAGTGCAGACATCATTGTATTTTTGGTCAGGTCACTTCGTAGAAACTACAAGAATGCATGTCGTTACTCGGATCGACAGAAGAACATCGGAAGCCCAACGGCCGAAACGTTGTAATAATAACAAAAGAGATGAGAACATTCGTCCTAATGTATATAAATAGCTAAATGTATGCTAAACTCCAGGAGAGCAACACACTACGCCTTCTAGGCCTCACGTTTTCCCCTGACATGAAGTGGCGCGACTACATCGAAATCTATAACTGCATCTACTGCAAGGAAATTTGGTTCACTGTGTCGTGTCATAAATTTTTTCTTGTCAGAATCCATCTTGCACATTTACAAATCTACCATTCGTCTATGCATTGAATACTGTTGCCATATCTGGACCGGTGCTCCGGCAGTACATCTTGAGATTCTGTAAGAATCTGTAATGTAATCGATTCTATTCAAGGAACTTGTCTTCAGTTAATTTCTCACCAACGTGATGTCGCTTCCCTTCTACAAACATTTTCATGGCAACTGTTCTGATGAGCTTTCCCCCTTGTGACCCGACTACATGGATTTAAGCGTTTTACTAGCTTGGCATCTCAATGCAACCGGTTTAATGTTGAAATAGGTAAATGCAACAGCACCTTCTACTCCAACAATTTCGTTTTTCTTAATTCGCACCGGTGAAAATCTCTTCCATTTTCTTGCTTTCCTGCTAACTAAAATCTTCAAAAATTTAAGTGCGACGTCAATCGACATTTTCCGTTTTCTTGAATCCCGTTCATTTTTGCCCTTGCCTCTATCCTTAGTACTCTCAGTCTTCTCATTATCATTTACTTTTACTACCTTTAACCCCCCCCCCACCCCACCCTGCGTACTAGTGGCATTAATGCCTTCCTTGGAGTGAAATGATTTAAAATATATATAAAAACTTATAAATATTCTGATAAATTTTATTAAAATCGACTGAGGTTTGTCTGCTTAATCTTTATTAAAGCAAGTCTTAAGGAATCGATAACTGCCACAATTTTGTAAGGAGGTCTGTAATAACAATGACAATGCAGTTTCGTCTGGCGGCTTCTGTCTACAGAAGCGATACTCCTGCTTTTTATTATTCATTATTTTTCATTACTCATGAACAATATGGCCGATACAGTACTTCCGTGTCTGAACAATAACTGAAAAGGTGCTTCATTATCCTTAGTTCTCGATTACAACAGTAACATAAATAACACTTAAACTCATAATCAGAAAGACAGATGACATATCTTGGATACATAATGAGGAAGGGGAACTTAGAAAGGTGACAATCAAAAAGAAAAAGGGTCAGGGTAAAGTTACGGGTCAGAAACAAATATTTTTTTCTTAGCTTCCTCTTAGCATTTTTGCGAACGCTACATTTCTAATTTTAATATGAGTTTCGTGTATTTTTTATATAATGATAGCTTCGTGTATCTGAGTTTTCCCTTGCAGCGAGTGATGTAAAGAACTTTGCCATTATCCATTAATATTTCTCTCATGTTATAAGTAGAATTTTGATTGTCATGTGTTTAGTTTCAGTAAGTGACAAGTTCACCTACGAGAGTGTGTGGGTCTTGTATGACCAATTTAAGTATTTCATTTTTTTTTTTTCAATATGTTGAATGTGTAATCTCCTACGGGGTCGGGAAATTCAAAAGCAACATTTTTTTTCACATGGGGACATTTGTTGGATTAGATGCTCTTGGTAATTTTCAGTTCATATGTTTTAAAGTTTTGGAAATCAATAATGAAACTTACGTAGTTGTTATAATGATTAAGTGATATGTATTGGCAAGTTATATTTTTAATGGTCTCTCTATATTCCTGAGATGAGGTATTTAATTGTTTACATTGTTCGAACTGTTGTCCTCATCTTTATTGTCATATTCACGACGTTTCGGCCGTTATACGCTCCGGCCTTCTTCAGGTGATATACGTTGGAATTTCGAACCGAACGCTTTACTTAATCCACGGGGTGGAGCAGATTGTTCTAGTTCTACGTGTCACGCCATTCTGGATATCTCATTTTCAGTTAATTTCCTTTTTAACTCTCCAAGATTTTTGCCAGGTATTGAACTCTTTCCAAGTCAATGGATTACTTCAGCCAATGCTTTTATCCACTGGAGCAATTAATTTTTGTGACATTGTTATGGTAATTTACCCAAGCAAGCATGGACTCTCCTAGTTATAAATAGGAGCAGGTACTGCCTTTTCGGAGATGGAAGTTTCTAGTCGTACCGAACATTCTTGCTGTAACACTCGTTTGTATATGTTTGTAATACTGTTTCTGTTAATATATTTGTTTAACTCAATTCCTATTTTGTGTCTTTATTTCTGGCCCTAACAACTCTACAACACTTATAAACCTAATGTCTAGACACATTTTTTACCAGAACTTATATTACAGATTTTTTTTTTATTATTGTTATTTTTCTCTAGTTCTCTCTATTACAGGTTCCCATATTGGATTTATCTCTATGCTTGGCTGTCTTAAGAGATTTTTGTGGCCTAGCATATATGCTGATTCCATAAGTTTTTGTATTTTCCATTAACGTTTTCTCTCTATTGTTTCAACCTCATCCCACAAAGGGTGGTGATCTCCCTTTTCAGCCGAAATGTCGTGAATATGACAATAACGATGAGAATAGTCTGAACATTGTAAATAATATAAATATTTTGATGGTGTTTACTAACAGTTCATCTGGTTACGCCAGAACAAAACTGATTATATTTTTTTGTTTTAATCTGTGTTATTTTTGGCTGTTTGTGTTATTTTTCAAACTTCTATTAGTTAATTTTAGTTGTTCATTGACGTCATTGGTTGGGAAACTGTTTTTATATTTTATGTCGCACAATTTCTGATAAAATAATGTGAGTGAAGAAAACAAACTACGTCACGTTTCCTAACGTCTGTATCTGCGAGGACATTAACTTTGGTAAAAATACAGCATCAAAATCCGAATGCGTATAGACTTAGCGAAAGATGCTTTCCAAAAACTAAGCAAAGTACGAGGAAACAGGAAAATCTCGAAACAAAGAAAATAGAGCTGTAATATCCATCCTCATTTATGGCAGCGAATGCTACTTAATCTCTCCTCAGATCAAAAGAAAGATGTATACAGCAGAAAAGTGCTTCTACAGAAGGATACTGAGAATTCTATGGTTGGAGCGAGCAAGCAACGCTTAAGTCTTAAGGAAAATGGTAGCAAAAAGAACAAAATCAGAAAGAGACAGCTGATTTTATTTTACATATAATGAGGAAGGGCAGCACGGAAAACGTAACACTCACAGGGCATACTGAGAGCAAGAGAGATAGGGAAAGGCAGCGGGCCACCTACTGATGAGCTTTGTGTGAGGACTTGGTGGTATGGATAGAGAGAGGGTTTGTAATGAAAGAAACGTTGGCAAGGCCAAAGGGGGGTAGAAAGTGGTGGAGAGCCGTGAACGCCCACGTCCGGACGGGACACTGCACATAGATGAAAAATACAGTTTTTATAGCCAAGTTAATTTTGGCTGTTATAGTGTAATGAAACATCGAAAAAGTAAATATTTCATTAATGTTATGTCTATAAAATAGTTCCTTAATGCTTTTAAAATTAAGTTCTTGTTTAAAGGTTATGGATTATCGAGTCAGTAACATAGATTTGGGGAAAAGATTTCGTTTTCCAAGTGAGCTATTGAAAAAACTAAAGTAGGTCCGAAAAGTAACACATGGATGTCATATGCAGGGTGCCAAACCCTTTCGAATCTGTTAGCTGTATAGAACCGCTTTCTAAGATCATTGGTTTAAAAATGGCTTTGAGTAAGTGAAGGTCTTGGTGAAGACCCTACTTCTTCGGACGTTGTGGACTGGCGATAAGGAATCATAAAGAACTGTACTAAATAACAGAAACCACATCAAGTAAGAAATTACAACAACAGCAGCAACAACTAAAATGGATAGCACTCGAAGAGAAAATAAGATAATCAATATGCTGACGAATATTGGGGAGTCGGAATGGAAGCTCTTTATATGCATTCAGCGCTATTAAAGCTATAGATTTTTCTGTAAAGAGTGCATTTCGACATCTAACGAGACAAGGGTGTAATTATTAGGTTTTAGTAGTGTATTTAAAAAAAAACAACGGAATGGAAGATAAATTTATTTGTTAAGTACGGTGAGATTAATTGGTTTAACGTTTAACATAAGTTATATACGGGAACAATAGTTTGTGAAATTATAGAGATGATCCAAGTTTATGTGTTTTTTACATTACCATATAGGCTGTCAGAGTAATACTATCCTGCAATTTCGTGAAGTTTAAGGGATCTGATGTCGTCGTTACTGACTGTAATAAATTTACTTGTCTTGGGTAAGTTAATGGTGTTGTTTAAAATTAATTAAATTTTGTTATCAAGATTAGAGTCTAGTGCTGAAATGTAATAAGTCTTATTTAAAATAACAAAAAAGTTACATGTATGATTTTCCAGAATAACGAATGTCCTTGTTATTTTCAAGTTCTGTTTAACTTTGTCTTTGGTTATAAGTGGAACTATATCTATTTTTTTATACTCCCGACCTTAAGCACGGCTCATAATCCAGGGTCAGAATCGTGAAGCTTATTGGTCTGGCTGTGCGACAACTGGAAAAAATAAACGACCTATATTAATAAAACTTGAACTGAATGTATTCTTGCTGCTTATATATGTTATATATACGATATATAAATATGTGTTTGTGTGTGTGTGTTTAGGGTGTTCATTTGGAGACAAAGATATAGATCTAAATATATCTACCACATGTGCCTAGCCGACTATTTGTGAAAACGCATGTTACAAGCGTTACTGTCTTTGTCCCCAATATAGTTTTGAAATCCAGAATAAAACTACGCATGAATACCTGAATAGGATCGCAGCCTAATGATAAAAAGGCTATAATGTCACGAAGACACGAGGGATTACTGAAAGTGAAAGAAAATGTGAAGACGCTATTGATGAGAAAGGACAATAAAATAACAGGTTTCAGAAAGACGGACGATAGTGATTGACATTGCATTTAAATTTTTGAAGATCATAGCTGGCAGAGAAATGTTTTCGGTTTTTTTTTATTTTTCTCACTATAATCTATTTCTTTGTCAATCAGATTAGTGATATAGATCATATTTACATTATTCGGACTATTGTCCACATCTTTGTCGCCATATTTATTACAACATTTCGGTCGTTGTACGCTCCGGCCTTCTTCAGGCGGTTAGAATGTCGGACGTTGTAATAAATTTGGCGACAAAGATGAGGACAATAGTCCGTATAATGTAAATAATGTACATAATACCTCATCTCAGAAATATAGACAGATAGATCATATTTATACAGAAAACTTCAAAAGAAAAGACCAATAATTATCAGTCCACGTTTCCTTCATTATAATGAATCTGATTAGAAAACTCAGCCGGCGAAGAGGTACTTCCTTATAAGCCGTGTCCCTTCAGGGCGTAGGCGATCACAATTTCCTGTCCATCGTAGCTCTTAGTAAATCTTATCTTTTTTCTATTTCTTCTAACCCCTGTTTCGCCATCCATTTACTTAAGCTCACTAAATATTTTATACCTTGTTTTCTTCTGTCTCTCTTGCCTTCAATATGTCTTGTGAGTATCAGATTTTCCAAGCCCTCTTTCCTCATTATGTATCCTAGAAATTTTTCTGATGTTAAGTATAAGATTCCTTTTTGTTTTGCTTTTTTCTAAAACTTCGTCGTTGCTCACATATTTGGTTCATGGTATCCTCAGCATCCTTCTGTAGAACCATATTTCTGTTGCTTCAAGCCTATTCTTTATCTCTGGGGAGATTGTCCAGCTTTCAGTTCCACAGAGAAGGACCAATATTACGTTAACAGTTCATTATTCTTTTCTTTGTTTCTAGTGAAGTTATTTCTGTTTCTTAATACTCTGCTAAATTTTTTGAATGCATCTTTGGCTATCCCAATGTGTCCTCGGATTTCAGTGTCGTATATTCCGTCCTCTGTTAAACCACTTCCCAGATCCGCCCTGGGTATGACGATAAACTACATCCTCGTCCTGGGTAAGACGATAAACTACGTCCAATAGCAAGGCCTCCGATCAGGAGGTTTTGAGGAGTGTATAACCACCTCTTAATTGCTGGTGCTCCCAGGTGCACCATGACCCAAGGTGGTAACACCTGTTAGGGTCCCAGCTATGGACAAGTAGTTAACCCCCAAACTCGAATAAAAACACCATGAAAGTGTAAAAATAGGTTTTAATACCAGAAATACTTTGTATAAAAAAAAAAATTATTACCAGCAATAAATTTTTGAAATAAAAAAAAAATATTACCAGCAATATGTTTTTTAAAAAAATATAACCAGCAATACAGTTTTCAAGGAAAAATATTACCGGAAATAGATTTTTAACAAAACAAAATATTACGAGGGATAAAAAATTTGCCGGCATTAAATAACCCATTGAGGTTGATATGCCGTAAACCAAACCAAACCGCTTCAACGTGATATGTTCCATCCCCAAAACGAAATTAAATTTAATTTTAGATGCAAATCTAAGCGTTCTATTATCTTTAGTGTGGCAGACGTAAAATTTTGACTGGCGTTTGTCGTAAACTTCCACATTTTATATATATATATATATATATATATATATATATATATATATATATATATATATATATATATATATAAGATGCTTCTGTATCGTGCTAGACAATTTTTCTCGACAGAACCTATCTTAAGTATTTATAAGTCTATCATTCGTCTATGTTTTGAATATTGCTGCCAGATTAGGTCTGGTTCTCCTGTTATAAGAATCTTCAATATTATTGTTCCTGACCTGGCATCTCGGCTTCAGTAACTTCCCTGTACATTTTCTAAAAATACTTTCATGGCAATTGTTCTGATGAACTTCGCACTGTGGTACCTTGACTTTATGAATTTAAGCGGAGTACTAGATTGACGACAAGGTCTCATCATTTTACAGTTGAAATGGCGAGATGTAACCGTAAGTTCTATGCTAGCAGTTTTTTCTATTGCAGTTCTTGTGTGTGGAAGTCTCTTTCGGCTTCTTGCTTCACAGTCAACATTGTTCTTCAAGAATTTGAATGCAATGTCAATCGTTATCTTTTGTTTTTTGGATTGCTGATCTTTTATTGTTTTCTCCCCTTAATAATATTTTTCTTTTTCTCATATTCTTTCACACTCGGTAACAACCTGCGTCTTAGTGTCTTTATTGCCTTGCATCTCAAGGATAGATGATGAAAAATTAATGGATTTTAAACTGAAAAAAAAAACCGTAAATATTGCTTAAAAGTAATTATATATTAATTTAATATAATTATATATTAATTACTTAATTATATATTAATATATTATAATATATAATTATATATAATATAATTATATATTAATTTAATATAATTAGCAATTACTATTTCGTTTATTTCATTTATCACATATATATTATGATTATCACACACACACACACACACACACACATATAGACATATATACATATATATATATATATATATATATATATGTTATGAATATTATATTTATCGACTGAAAGGAAGGGAAGGAGAAGGAAGGAAGGAAAGAAGAAAGGAAGGGGCAAGGGAGGGGGCAAGGAAGGAGTAAGGAAGGAAAGGTAAGAGTTAATGTATCGTGGAAGGTAAGAAAGGAAGAAAGCAAGATTTCGAGAAAGGAATGCACACAGAAAGAAAGGATGTAGGACGAAAAAGTAAAAAGGAAGAACGAAAGAAGGAAGGAAGTCAACGAAAGGAAGGAAAGAAGACAGAAAAGAATGAAGGAAAGAAACAAAGAAACAAATAAGGAAGGACGTAAGTCATGAAGTCAGTGGGCAAGACCATAGGAATGAAGGGGGAAGGAAAGGAGCAAGGAAGGAAGGAAGGAAGAAAGGGAGGGAGGGAGGAAAGGTTGTGTGTTAAGGTATCAAGGAAGGAAAGTAAACAGTAAGAAAGAAAAAAAGTAAGAAAGAGCGAGGAAGGAATGCAAAAATAAAGAAAGAGAGCCAGACGAAAAAGTAGAAAGGAAGACCGAAAGTAGGAAAGAAAGACAAATGAACGAAGGAAGAAAGACATCAAAGAATAAGGGAAGGAAAGCAACAAAGCATTAAGGAAGGAAAGAAAAGAAAGGAAGGAAGGAATGAAGGAAGGAAGAAAGGAAGGAAGGACGGAAGGAAGGAAGGAAGACAGTGTGCAAGACCAAAAGGAAGGAAGTGGGATGGAAGTGGGCAAGAAAGGAAGAGAGCAAGAAAGGAAGGAAGTTTCGTGTTAAGGTTCCGAGGAAGAAAGGTAAATAGAAAGATGAAAAACAAGATGGAGAAGAAGGAATGTAAACAGAAAGGAAGCAAGCAAAATGGAAAAGTAAAATTGAAGACAGCAAGAAGGAAGGAAGAAAGGAACGAAGGAACGAAGGAAGGACAAATGAAAGATGGAAGGAAGGCAACAAGGAACAAGTAAGGAAAGAGGAAAGGAATGAAAGCAGTGAGCAAGAACAAAAGGAAGTTAGGGGGAAGAAAGGAAGGAAGGAAGGAAAACTGAGAGAAGAAAGAATGGCCAAATGAACGAAGGAATGAAGTCAGAAAAGAGTGAAGGAAGGAAGTCAATAAAGAAACAAGGGAGGAATCAAGAATTGAAGGGAGACAGTGTGCAAGACCTAAAGGAAGGAAGGTAGAAAGAAATGAAGGAAAGGGGAATGAAGGAAGCAAGGAAGGAAGGAAGGAAGGAAGGAAGGAAGGATGAAGGAAGGAAAGTCAGGGCTAAGGTATCGAGGAAGGAAGGTAAAGAGAAAGAAAGAAAGCAAGAGCGAGTGGAAGGAATTCAAACAGAAAGAAAGGTAGCAAGACGAAAAAGTAAAAAGGACGACCGAAAGAAGGAAAGAAGCCCAGATGAATTAAGGAAGAAAGGAACGAACGAACGAACGAATGCAACAAAGCAACTTGGAAGGAAAAACGGAAGGAAGAAGGACCATTAACAAAACCTAAAGGCAGGAAGGGGTAAGGAAGGGAGCAAGAAAGAAAGGAAGGGAGAGCAAGGAAGGAAGGAAGGAAGGAAGGAAGGGAAGAAGGAAGGAAGGGAAGAAGGAAGGAAAACCGAAAGGAATGAAGGCGACAAAGAAACATGGAAGGAAAGAAGAAAGGACAGAAATCAAGACCGAAAGAAAAGAAGAGGGAAGGAATGGAGCAAGCCAGGCCGGTAGGAAGAGTTAATCTTAAGCTAGAAAGAAAGAAAGAAAGAAAGAAAGAAAGAAAGAAAGAAAGAAAGAAAGAAAAACAGAAAGAAAGGGAGCAAGACGGAAAAGTGAAAAGGAAGACCGAAAGAAGAAAGGAAGACCAAATGAAGGAAGGAAGGAAGATAGAAAGCAAGACCAAAAGTAAAGAAGAAGGGAAGGAAGGGAGCAAGACTGGAAAGTAGGAGGGAAAGAAGATAGAAAGATGGACAGCAAGAGAGGGGTGGATAGAAGACGGACAGAAAGAAAGAAAGAAAGAAAGAAAGAAAGAAAGAAAGAAGGAAAGACCGAAAGTAACGAATAAATGAATGGGGACTGAACAGAAGGACTGAATTATGAAGTCGAAAAGGAAGGAAGACAGGAAAATCGAATGGAAGAAATTAAAATCGAATGAAAGAAAAGAAGGTAGTCAAAATAGACAGAAGGAAGTTTGAAAGAAAGAAAGATAGGAAGAAAGAAAAGAAAGAATGAAGGAAAGAAGGTAAGTATTAATACTATAATTAACTGTGACTAATACTCCAAATAATTACGCTATCATTAAATACCTTGTTTGGAGGCTGAACTTTGAATTATGTCACCAGCCACAATTGATGAGGCTGGAGAGAATAGACGAAAAATTCCTGCCGCCCAGCCAGCTCACAACACGCAAGGTGGATGTCATAGTGAGGCGCCCTCGGCCAACTCAACAGCAAGTCGAACTTATTAGGATTGTCGCCTTACGATAGCGTTAAGGACTGGAAGCAGCTGAAAAGCTTCCTGGGCCTATTTCAGGAGTGCATTAGGGGAACTAGTGTCCGCGACAATTTTACTTGTGTGAACAGGGTTCAAGTAGGATCCCGGGATGTCGACCACTTAGCGTCGACCACTTGGGGATGCGTAGATCGTATTGCCATCCGTAATGATTACCTTGCTACATAATTGGTGAGCCTCTCCATGAGTTACGGGCTTTTGGATAGAGGACGGAAACACAGACAACATGGCTTTTCATAGAAATGAACAGAAAGAGAAGAAATCGAATGACGTGGGAAGACAATGAAGAGAAGAAACGTGGGAAATATGGCTAAGTAAGCTTTAAAGGAACACAACTCTCTTTTGTCCACAGACGTGAAATATATATATATATATATATATATATATATATATATATGTGTGTGTGTGTGCGTGTGTGCGCGCGCGTATGTGTGTGTGTACTAATGGAGTAGTGTGTACATGGCTACACGTCAGGAGGTTAACGTAAGAGCATATACATATATATACAGGCATACAATATGTATTTGAAGAGTCTTCGGGAGAAGAATAAAAGATAAAATAGAACTTGTGTCAAGCATTTGTGTCAGTCCTCTGTGAAATCATAATTTCTAAGCTTCTATATATATATATATATATATATATATATATATATATATATATATATATATATATATATATATATATATATATATAAGCAGTGTATTTGTTCAAGCAGTGTGTGTACGTGTTTGTGTGTGCGTGTGTATAAAAATTCAGATATAAATGAGTAAAATATATATGTAAAAAGACAATATGAATAAAGACAAAATGAATACTTTTCTTTACCAACGCGTTTCGTCCTTCGAAACTCTTTATCAAAGTAAATGTAAGCATTTTGTTTTGCGGCATGAATTAAACAGTGATAAAGAAAATATCGTTACGTTTTCAGCATTTTAAAATCAAGAACGCTCTAAAATATTCTTGAAAATAATTCTTGAAAATAATTGTGTTAGCAATGGTAAATTATGGAAGACATTAGTTTTTACTTCCTCCGTTTATAAATACATGTTGCAAAATAAAAGGCTTACAGTTACCTCAGGGGAGGTGTTGCTAAAGAAAAGTTTTCCTTTTGTCTTTATATATATATATATATATATATATATATATATATCAAATCATTGTAAAATTTCGTTAGCCGTTTTGTGCCGATTTCTGGCGTGTTTCAGATTGAAACCTTTCACCTTTTGTTGAATGTTGAGGTTCTGTCTGTAAATGAATGCCTTAAAGATGGAAGTTGAAATTTCGGTATATAATGCTCTATGAATTTCAGAATGAAGTAACCGTTGGATCTGCAACAAAAAATGAATAAATAAATAAAACATTCACAATGTTTATTTGAATAGTGCCCCAGCTCTTCGTATAGTCATAATATTGTTTGTCGGATTTCGTCAGGGTGATTATAGCCTAAGCAATTAACCACGTTCCGGGCGACCTTCTGACATCGATGAAGATGCCCTGCTTGCCTTTCTGGAAAGTAAACTGAAGATTTCAACGGAAGAGATTTCTAAGAGTTTGAAAATCGATATTTCAACTGCTTTTCGCTATTTGAAGGGACTTGGATTCATTTCCCATCTCGACACGTGGGCGCCACATTCTTTGACGGAACAGAACAAGATCGATCGTGTTTATCCGACGGTTTCTTTGCTGTTACGCCACAAAAAGGATCAATTCGTGGACTTATATATTACTGGCATAACATAGTAAATTGACTATTCGAGGAAAAATTCCATATCAATGAAAAAAACAGCAACCATTATCTTCCACTAAACTTTCAATAATCATTACGGTAGTGTTAATTAAAGCAGTAATAACTTAATAATTAATAATTTAGGAGAACATAATATTCGTTTCTTATTAAAAATTCATTGTTATTTTGGTGTTAAATAATAATTACGCACAACCTTTATTTTTCAAATAAAAATACTTTTACGCTAGTTGCATTTAGAAGAAGAAGAAGAAGAAGAAGAAGAAGATACTGAAGAAGAAGAAGAAGAAGAAGAAGAAGAAGAAAAAGAAGAAGATACTGAAGAAGAAGAAGAAGAAGATACTGAAGAAGAAGAAGATACTGAAGAAGAAGATACTGAAGAAGAAGAAGAAGAAGAAGATACTGAAGAAGAAGAAGATACTGAAGAAGAAGAAGAAGAAGAAGAAGAAGATACTGAAGAAGAAGAAGAAGATACTGAAGAAGAAGAAGAAGAAGATACTGAAGAAGAAGAAGAAGAAGAAGATACTGAAGAAGAAGAAGAAGATACTGAAGAAGAAGAAGAAGAAGAACTGAAGAAGAAGAAGAAGATACTGAAGAAGAAGAAGAAGAAGAAGAAAGAAGGTAAGAAGAAGAAGAAGAAGAAGATACTGAAGAAGAAGAAGAAGAAGATACTGAAGAAGAAGAAGATACTGAAGAAGAAGAAGAAGATGAAGAAGAAGAAGAAGAAGAAGATAACTGAAGAAGAAGAAGAAGAAGAAGAAGATACTGAAGAAGAAAAGAAGAAGATACTGAAGAAGAAGAAGAAGAAGATAATTGAAGAAGAAGAAGAAGAAGAAGAAAGATACTGAAGAAGAAGAAGAAGAAGAAGAAGAAGAAGAAGAAGACCAAGAAGAAGAAGAAGAAGATACTGAAGAAGAAGAAGAAGAAGAAGATACTGAAGAAGAAAAAGAAGAAGATACTGAAGAAGAAGAAGAAGAAGATACTGAAGAAGAAGAAGAAGAAGAAGAAGAAGAAGAAGATACTGAAGAAGAAGAAGAAGAAGAAAAAGAAGAAGATACTGAAGAAGAAGAAGAAGATACTGAAGAAGAAGAAGAAGAAGAAGAAGAAGATACTGAAGAAGAAGAAGAAGAAGATACTGAAGAAGAAGAAGAAGAAGATACTGAAGAAGAAGAAGAAGAAGAAGAAGATACTGAAGAAGAAGAAGAAGATACTGAAGAAGAAGAAGAAGAAGAAGAAGATACTGAAGAAGAAGAAGAAGATACTGAAGAAGAAGAAGAAGAAGAAGAAAAAGAAGAAGAAGAAGAAGAAACAGAAGAAGAAGAAGATACTGAAGAAGAAGAAGAAGAAGATACTGAAGAAGAAGAAGAAGAAGATACTGAAGAAGAAGAAGAAGATACTGAAGAAGAAGAAGAAGAAAAAGATACTGAAGAAGAAGAAGAAGAAGATACTGAAGAAGAAGAAGAAGAAGAAGAAGAAGATACTGAAGAAGAAGAAGAAGAAGATACTGAAGAAGAAGAAGAAGAAGATACTGAAGAAGAAAAAGAAGAAGATACTGAAGAAGAAGAAGAAGAAGAAGAAGAAGATACTGAAGAAGAAGAAGAAGATACTGAAGAAGAAGAAGATACTGAAGAAGAAGAAGACACTGAAGAAGAAGAAGATACTGAAGAAGAAAAAGAAGAAGATACTGAAGAAGAAGAAGAAGAAGAAGAAGATACTGAAGAAGAAGAAGATACTGAAGAAGAAAAAGAAGAAGATACTGAAGAAGAAGAAGAAGAAGAAGATACTGAAGAAGAAGAAGAAGATACTGAAGAAGAAGAAGAAGAAGAAACAGAAGAAGAAGAAGATACTGAAGAAGAAGAAGAAGAAGAAGATACTGAAGAAGAAGAAGAAGAAGATACTGAAGAAGAAGAAGAAGATACTGAAGAAGAAGAAGAAGAAGATACTGAAGAAGAAGAAGAAGAAGAAGAAGAAGAAGAAGAAGAAGAAGAAGAAGAAGATACTGAAGAAGAAAAAGAAGAAGATACTGAAGAAGAAGAAGAAGAAGATACTGAAGAAGAAGAAGAAGATACTGAAGAAGAAGAAGATACTGAAGAAGAAGAAGAAGAAGAAGAAGATACTGAAGAAGAAGAAGAAGAAGATACTGAAGAAGAAGAAGAAGATACTGAAGAAGAAGAAGAAGAAGAAGATACTGAAGAAGAAGAAGAAGATACTGAAGAAGAAGAAGAAGATACTGAAGAAGAAGAAGATACTGAAGAAGAAGAAGAAGATACTGAAGAAGAAGAAGAAGATACTGAAGAAGAAGAAGAAGAAGAAGAAGATACTGAAGAAGAAGAAGAAGAAGATACTGAAGAAGAAGAAGAAGATACTGAAGAAGAAAAGAAGAAGAAGAAGATACTGAAGAAGAAGAAGAAGAAGAAGAAGAAGAAGAAGAAGAAGAAGAAGAAGAAGAAGAATCAGTATTCGCAAGAGATCACGTGATTAAACGTAAACAAAACAATGGTTTCCCTTTTAGGGAATGTGTGTAAGCGAAAAGAGCATACAGAATCAGTTTTGTTATTTCATTTTGCAGTAACAACATTTCCAATATCATCTTTATATAATCAATAAGCAACTTATACTAAAGATAAAGGATAAATTCATGACAATCTGCTATATTTTTTGACCAAATATTTTTTGATCTAAAGGTCGCCTTATACACGGAAATATACGGTAATTACTTTTTACGTATCAATTTTGATCCTTATAATTCTTTCTTAAGTTGTCTCATTTTTTTCAGTTTTATGTTTTTGTTAAAATGTTATTTGTCCTTTCTTTAATGAACTTATTTCACATATTCTTAAATTCAGTTTCTTGGTCTATGGGTCTAAGAGATAAAGAATTTGAAAACACGACAGGTTACGGTGCTTAGTCATTAGTCAGCCCCCGTTTGCATCAGGATCATCATGCTTCCCGCCTTATTCTCTTTCACCCCTCTGTCGAGGGTGGCGATAGGGTCGTGAAGATCCAGCCTAATTAGTACACAAGGCGGTTTGTAACTGTTGTTGTTAATAATAATAATAATAATAAGAAGAAGAAGAAGAAGAAGAAGAATCAGTATTTGCAAGAGATCACGTGATGAAACCTAAACAAAACAATGGTTTCCCTTTTAGGAGGTTTGTGTTGGCGAAAACAGAATATAAAATCGGTTTTGTAATTTCGTTTTGCAGTAACATTTTCAATAACATCATCTTTATATAATTAATAAGCAGTTGTCGTATACTACAGGTAAAGGATGAATTCATAAAAAATTGCTATATTTATTTACCCCATCTTATCTAAAGCTCGCCTTATACGTGGACATATACGGTAAATATTTTTTGTGATTATGTGAAATTTCTTTTTTAACTTTCTAATCGAACACAAACCTCATAAAATAATATAAAACAATAACATGCAAATGTTATATCGAGAAATTGGTGATCGGGGTTCTAACACCAGTCGAGTTCCTTACATTCACTTTTACACAAATATCATTAGGGTAGTTATAAATCCATCTCTTTTTCCCCAGGTTATGGATTAAACAGCTAGACAGACTGGGCCATATAGCCTTGGTTAGAAGCCAGTGTAGAAGAAGAACAGCTCGGAATTCAAAACCCGAGGATGTCTGTTTAGGGACCTCGTGGCACACAATATGCATCAGTCCTCTGCATAAAGTTCTTCAGAAAAGTGTCAATACATGCATTAAAATATAAAAACTTTAAAGTTGTTCACTTGAACAAGACAGAGTTTATCTTAGAAATGGTACTGGAAAAAAACTCCGCGCTACATTCTGTTAGCATGCATTGTTCCTGTTTCTTCAGAGTGTGAATAGTTTTTCATTTATGCTATTTAGGCAATCAGGAAGACTTTGAACATAAATTATCAAATGTCTTCTGAGCGCTTTTATCTTTCTCGAGCCATTTTATCTTTTTTTTTTTTTTTTTGCGTTGAAAGGTTTTCAAGTGTCGCGTCTTTACACGTCACTTTTTAATATGGCGTCGTTTTTTACATTAGTTGTGAAAAAATACACACACACACACACACACACACACACACACACACACATATATATATATATATATATATATATATATATATATATATATATAATAAAAAAAACTTAAACACTAATATCCCATGGTCGTAATTTATTTTATTGGAATCGTAAATACGATCCAATTCATCAAACGTACAAATTCAAAAAGAAAACAGAAAAAAATAACTCCGAGAATAAAAAATAAAATTTAGTGAGAGTGTATGTAAAAGAGTGTGGGATGAATGTTAGAGTAAATGAAAGCTATAAGGAGGGGTAACAGACGAGTGAAAAACAGGAAGGTCTAAAGATGAGAGGGGGATTAAAATTTAACAGAGAGAAGTTTTAAAGAGGGGAGTCAAAAACGGTTTAAGTGAGAGAAATATGAATATTCTCGGATGTCTAATAGATTAAAGATATACCGGAAAGGATACATTTTGTGGTGACATACACACACACAATAGACGATTTAATTTTAAAGATAAAGAACATGAGAGAGGGAGAGGAAAAGAAAAGAAAAAGGGGTGGGGAGGAGAGATGGGGTGTGGGAACAAAGAACCGAAGGGCATTTATAAAAGGGCCGCTGTGTAATCATGAAAATTTGACAAAATTAATATCGACTACAGGTTACATATATAAACATATAAAAAACAAATATAACGATTATCTAATCTAGCAAGGACAATATTTCTATGTTCAAAACCACATGCGTATACACACATACACAACAACATATTTATATTTACATGTACAAACATACATATAGGCGTGTACACACATACCCATACATATACATATAACCATATATATATATATATATATATATATATATAGATACATATACACATACATCCATACACACCCGCTTCTACATACATATATACATTTACACACGTATGTACATACGGACATATACATCCCGGACATTGAGTTCTACCTGGATTCTATCCTCTTGGATTTATTTTTTATACAAATATATATGTATGTGTATGTATGTATGTATGTATATATATTTAGACATTTTAGATATATGATATCATATGTATGTGTATATTTACCACTAATATTATCAATATATATATATATATATATATATATATATATAGTCTGGTCCGAAGGTCTTGTTACCCCTACATAATATTTTTTTTTTTTCTTATTTTAGATGACTGATACGGGCTCTTACAGTTTAGAGGTGTGGGTAATAACCCAGAATTATCGAGACAATCAAGAACTTTATGACGTCTGCAAAAAGAGGAGTGTCCAGCTTATATTTATTTTGTCTAAAAAAACAATGATTGTACATTATGCTATAATTTTGCTAAATATTCCACATTCTTTTTCTTTATATATATATATATATATATATATATATAAGCGAGGCGATAATGCCACTAAGATGCAAACGGTTACTTGATGTTAAAGAAAATGCGAAGATGTTTTTGAGGATAAAGGACCATAAAATAATTGGTTTCAGGAAGACAAAAGATGATGATTGACGTTGCATTTATATTTTTGAAGATTGTAGGTCTCAGGGAAGTAAGAAACTGGTAGAGAATCCCTGAAATGGAAAGTGCGTGAAGAGAAACTATTAGAATAGAACTTACGGTTAAATTTAGTTATATCAACAGTAAAATAATGAGACCTAATTGCCAATCTAGTAGTACGCTTAAATTCCCGTGGTTGAGATGCCAAAGAGGAGAGACCATTATAAAAACAGCCATGAAAATATTTATAGCAACGACAGATGGAAGCCATGTCACGGCAGTGGGAAAATTAACTAAAGTCGAGATGCCAGTTCAGGAGGGGTAATATTACAGAGCCTTCTTTGGATTTGGTCGACAATCTCGAGATATGTAGCCGGAACACCAGACTCGATATGGAAGCAATATTCAATGCAAGGACCAATGATAGATTTATAAATATGCAAGATTGATTTTGATGAGAAAAAATGTCTGGCTTGCAAGACACTATATATATATATATATATATATATATATATATATATATATATATATATATATATATATAGCAGACTCTCCCGTCGTATACAACGTATAAGGGTCAAGCAGCTCACTTCCTAGGAACCGACAGACAAACACCAGCACATATGATTTGATTATAGTGGTGAAGATTTTGTGCAGAACCACTCACACTTTTTTGAAGGGCCGAATACAGAAATCTGATGCACTACGTGCCACAAGACCTCCAAAGAACCCTACGCAGGTTTTGAATTCAGAGTTGGCTTTCTCCTAGACCGGTCGCCCTCCAAGGCTATAGAACCCAGTTTGTCCTGCTATTTACCTATAGCTGGAGGGAGAAGAAGAATATTAATACGTTTCCCAGGGGTATTAGGGTATTTCCCTTGGGAAACGTATTAGCACGTAAGTGAATGTAATGGATTGGACTGGAATTCGAACTCGGCTCTCCCATTCCTCAATCTGAGATATGTAGCCTAACACAGACCATATATATATATATATATATATATATATATATATATATATATATATATATATATATATATATATCAGATACTTTAAAAATCAGGAGGTCAATTAAAATACGCGACAATGGTTTCGACCTAGCGGTGTCTTCAGGGTGAAACTTTTAAAATGATCACTTTAACAATTTATTTAAAAAAAAAAAACACCAAGAACGCTGTATGATTATCTTTAAAAAAAAAAAAACAGACGCATGATGAAAGACAGGACATTGAGTGTAAAGGAAGAGAAGGAGAAAAGGAGGTTAAAGAAAAGAATAGAATGGAAAGGAACGGGAATGCAAGTGTATTGTAAGAATATACAGTATATTGTAAGTTGCTATTATTGACGGTTGTGTAAGATCTCGGAACGTGCAAAGACGCAACGCTAAGTTTTTCAAAATTTTTTAAGTGAGAATTTTATTTAAATATTTCTTGTGATGTGTTAAATCCACGTATTCTATTTTTACAAGTGTATTCAATAATAGCAGATATTCAAAAAACATCTTTCGGTCGACATACAGGTATATCGTCTCAAGTTTTTGATTTTATAAGGAAAAAAACACATGCCTGATGATGGATAGAAGACTATACGTAAGTACTAGCATTTTAACATCAAATAAACTGAAAAACTACAGACAACAAGTTTTTCGTCAAGGATCAAAACTCGCACTATGGATGAACAGGATTTTAATGCATATATTATGTTTTCTAGCGATGGATGTCGCCAATAATCGCATTAATACTTCTGATTAATTCTATGTGTGATTATTTCTTTTTATATATATATATATATATATATATATATATATATATATAATGAAGAAATATAGTCTTAAGGTGTGCTATATTTATGGGATAAAGTGCTCAATATCAGAGATAGAGCGTGTGTAAATATAAAAGTGAACATAGAAGTCAACACTTAGAGGCGACAGTCTGTTTCATGCTATATGCAATCGTCAGGCCACGTGTACTGTTATTTTTCGGCTATTTATATATATACGCGTCAGTGGTGCATTGTGGGTAGTCTATTATGGCGGTTATTTTACCGGAAGTCGTTTATTTATTTATTTGGGTTAAATTATTTGTTTTTATTTATTTTTATTTTTTATTTCTTATTTTATTTGTTTATTTTTTTAATCGGTGTTTTTATTAACGTAGTAAAAGTTTGTTTATATCACTTATTTAATAGTTTTGTTTTGTTGTGATGTCCTTACTCTAAGAGTATGTAGACTCTTCCGCCTACTATAAGTTTAGTAGGAGAGAAGCAACAATGAACAGTCGCCCAGACTGTTCATTTTTGTTGAACTCTCTGCCCCGAGGAGAGAGAAACCCGGAGGAGGCTTTGCCGAAGGGCAAAGTTTCGTCCGGGGAGGTAGACAGGCCCTGAACCCGTTTCTGCGAGTTCAAAGGGAATATATTTTTGGCCGAGCCTAGGGGCTCGGAGAACCCACGGTAAACTCGGCATTGTGCCACATCTCGTGGGCGGGGGCTGGTAAATATAAATGTCGAATAGATTGAACGCTGGTCAACCGACACACATTCACTAGTCATGTAATACTCTTCTGGTGTACTTTTTAATATACGATATATCTGCAAACCTGGTTTTTGTTATTACTTAACCATTTACTTGGTCACAACATATATATATATATATATATATATATATATATATATATATATATATATATATATATATATACGTTATTCTACTTTTTTATTTTTTTTAACCAGATTGGTAATTAGAAAAACATGAGAATACAATTTTGAATTAATGTTGTGACTATGCGTTAATATGAAGATAAAAACTATGAATATTTTAGTTTACGCCTATATTTTTATATATAAGAAAAGTTGAATTTGAAAGCACACGAGAACGTAAATGAAAGTGAGTGAACATTAATATGTATGGATATTTTATTAAATCGAGACTCAAGGTCGAGGTTTAATGTGGGTTTAATGGCAATATCATGGATGAATATATACGGCCTTTAAAATATCATTTATATGCCTCCTTTTTTTTAAAAAAAAACGTATTTGTGTTTATAAGTTTGTTGATATGTTCATGTGTAATATAGAATATCTGTTTCTGTAATTTAACAGTAAATAATAATCTTCCAGATGATGATTACTTCTAAAAAAAATAGCGGATGTTGGCTTCGAAACTATAGTTCCTCAACTGAACATTTTTATTTCTGTGTCGATATCACGCACAGCCTGCTGTCATTATTGTTACGACATCTGCAGTTAAATCTTGACTTTAAATAAAAAACGGACAGAATCAACATGGCGGCATGAAAATAAGAGAAATGGAAAAGAGTGGATGAAGAAAGCGAGGAAAGGGAGGGAAAGCCGGTAGGAGAGAGTACAATGAATCGAAAGGTAGGAGGATATGGAAGAGGAGAGAGAAAGTAAAAGGTTGAGAAAATTGAAGTTTAATTGAAAGAGTGGGAGTAGTGTGATGGGGATTGAGGTAGTAATCATGGATAAAGGGAAAAGAGAGATAGTAAAACTGAATAGAAGTTGGAAGAAGGGGTGGACGTAAGAGGGAAAATGTAAAAATATTATTTTCAAAGTAGAATATGACGGAAGAGGTGGAGGAAGAGGAAGAAGAAGAGGAGAAGAAAGAGAGGGAAGGGGAGGAAAATATTTATGTAGTCATTATGGCGGAGAAAAGCAAAACGAAAAATAAAAGATGATGTAAACAGAAAGAAAAGTTAAGTCAGGAAGTGAATTCCGGTTTCGAAACATTATTAATTATGAAGACAGATGTGATCGAATAAGATACACCAAAAATATCACAAACGTCATTTTCATTGGATATCCATATTTGAATAGACACTAATATAAATAAATATACCGTTTAATAAATAGACAGAAGGTCTACTCAAATATAAAAATAACGTTTAAGTAATAAATTCTGTTGGGTTAATAAATAAAAATCCAATACTTCTTTAGAAATTGCTTTGTTTACTTTAGGATACGAAGGTGATCAAATATGTTTATTTCGAGAGTCTGCGAAAGATTTACGTTTATAAGGCACTATTCACCTTTGATTGATCATCGACTCACTCTGTAGCTAAAGCACGTCGTATATAACGCCAAGGGCGATCCAGGTTCGAATCTTGCTGGGGACCACATATTTTTCTTTAATAAGATTTCTCGAATATTCCGGCTAATAGTCGAAAAAATTAAATATACAGGTTTAATAAATAAACTGAACGTCTACTCAAGTATGGGCATCCACTAAAAACAATGTTTATGTAATAAAATCTGCCGTATTAATAAATAGAAATATCCATCAGTTCTTTAGAAAATACACTGCTGAAAAGAAATGAACGAACGATAAAGGACAAAGTATGTGAGAAGGTAGGTAAGAAAGAAAGAAAGAAAGAAAGAAGTAAATATATAGAAAGATATGGAGCAATATGTTTAAGTAACAAGATAGTTTAAAGAAAAAAGTTAAGGACAAAAAGAAAAGAAAGAAAAAGGAATGAAAGGAAGAAAACAAAAGAAGGACAAAAACGAAAGAAAGATTTGAAAATAGAGATATATGGAGCGAAATAAATATGAAGAAAAATAAGTAAAGGAAAGGAAAAGAAAGAAAGAAAGAAAGAAAGAAAGAAATATATAGAGCAAAATGACTCAATAGCAAAATTTTTCAAAGAAGAAAAATATAAGGAGGGCACAAATGAAAGAGAGAGAAAAGAACGAAATAAATATATAAAGAAAGAAAAGAAATTAATGTTGGGGTTGGGAAATTAGAAGGGATATATATCTTTATACGTTATATATATATATATATATATATATATATATATATATATATACTAGCAGCATGGCCCAGCGTTGCCCGTGCTTGATTCAAAAATCGTACGACTCATACAGCAATCGCTACCACTTGACTTAAAATATTTTTCCCTTCCTTGCCTTTAAAGGAGTGCCCTTTGCCGTGCTGATGTTGCTACATGCCTTACTTCTCACACTGCAATTTTTTTCTAAGCTCTATACTAAACATTAAATATGTTATGAAAAAAGAACTAAACAAAATGAATACAAAACGATCAGCTTTAAAAAAGGACTCGTAACTGGAAAAACCGAATGAAAAAAGAATGTTAACAACAAATAGTTTTTCACACCCAACCCAGTTCTGCGGAATCAGAATCAACGTTGAGTTTAAGCAAGCGAATGAGCCAATTGGAGTAAAGTGCCATGCAGATTTAAATTTTTCCCACTTGTGACGAATGCAGCTATCGATTTTTTTTTGCATGCTAGCATGCTAGTTAACATTCGTGTCAGTCATCTGTTGGCTCTCACGCTGGCCAATAGAATCTTCCTGCCTATTCGTGACAGACAGCTATAGGCTCTCACTCTGGCCAGTAGAAAATGGCTACAAACTATAGGAAAACTGCTGTAGAAGCATGAAAAAATCGATTATTTCCACTATCGATGGGAGTTGGGAAATGCAAAGTCGGTGTTGGTTCTTCCCGCTAACTTGGAGCATGTGCATTTAAATTTTGGTGCAAATCCGTCGAAAATTGCGGCCGTGCATTCGTTACACACACATCCTGCCTGATATATATATATATATATATATATATATATATATATATATAAAAATAAATAGATCTACTTTTGAAAAAAAAAAAACCAGTTTGTCTGATAATAGTGAGAGCGTGAAACCTGGGATTACAAACTACTATCTATGCAACAGCATATATATATATATATATATATATATATATATATATATATATAGAGAGAGAGAGAGAGAGAGAGAGAGAGAGATATAGATAGATAGATAGATAGATAGATAGATAGGGAAATTTTCAACAGTATATTCATATTCTATAAACTTTTGGTATTGCTTCCATATACTGTATATACGCGTCTATGAATGTTCCCAATTTTATGTGTTGATTATCAAGGGAAATAATTCAAAACATTTTGAATCATATTGTCACTTACACATTCCGACGTATTTTTCTTTTAAATATTTTTTTAATTTGACCTCATAGTTAAACTGGTTTATATACTTTAGTATGTCTACATCGAAGTTACTTTTTATTTATTAGTTTGGATTTAAATTTTTTAACAATGGCAAAATCAGGGAAGTAAAGAGAAAAACGGAAAATGGCAATCGTAAAATTATGTTTGCATGTATAATCGTTAGAATATGCTATTCAAAATGAAAAGCTTTGAAAAATCTGTGTACCTTTTATCATTTATACAGGATCAAAATGCATCGTTACGTCCAGTATAGAATAAATACTTTGCGCTTTAAAGACTTGAAGGTGGCTTACGGCCATATCGCGTATAAACACCGGTTCCCGTACAATCACCGAAATTAATCAACGTCGAGCCTGATCAGCACCTAGATAAAAAGACCGCTCGGGAATACCAGGTGCTGTAAGTTTGGATATGCGGGTGGTGTAATGGATAAGTGCTCAGAATTAGAAATCGGAGAGATGAGTTCGAATTCAAGTCTGGTTCGTTATATTCACTTACGGGCAAATACCCTTGGGGAAGGCATGAATCCACCTCTTCCCTCTCCAGTTACGAGTTAATTAGTAGGACTTGTATCAGTAAAACATTACTATCTCAAAAAAAATTCTTACAATCTAAAATATTTTCTGCCATTAAATCGCCCGAAAAAGGTTGATAAACAATAAAAAAAAACAAATCGATCACACTTGAAATAATCAATAACACACATTTTAAAGAAGCCAATCAAAAGTTCTGAGAATCAATCGAAGGAAATTCTGGAAATGGTCCACAATTGAATGAACAGAGAAATTCTTGTTACTAACTAAAGCAAGCCGACCCATTATGATTAGTGAGTAGAAGAGATGGATTCACGACTTTTCAAAGGTTAGTGGGAAACCATCGGCCTCAAGTGTAGTTTGAACTAAAGCCACCTTCGGACCGATTGCCACAACGCTACGGTCACGTCCATCTTAATGAATCACGTTATATTTAAGCATTTAAGCTGCCTATTCCACATCCCAAAAGAATCTACTAATAGAAGCCAACGATCCTTCTTTCTCTTCCGAGGTCAATGTACTAATGATGACAGGGGCTATGTTGACGACATTGATATACATAGTTGAAATAAGAATGATCATGATAAAAGATCAATATCCACTACCAAGTGTTCCAAGAAATAGAACTCAAAAGAAACCTTTCTAAAACATGGAAAGCATGGCATCTTGTTTGAAATCCAGCATAAAAAGTTAGGATGTGGATTTAGTAAATACTAAACACTTCAAATACGTCGGTGTATAGATCAGATAGAACAAATTTAGCGTAGGAGATAATGAAATTGAACACAAAATACGTCGTGCAAGAGGTAGTTTTGATCAACACCGCAAATTTCTATAAAAAAACAAAAACAAACTTTAACCTGAAAACTCGTGTTCTGAAATAACCTCGAGATCGAGGTGTCATGCATGGCGACAGATGTGTTCAGAAATATCTAAACTGTTATCTGTATACGATCGCTTTATTAGATTCACTTGGCTTGGAGAAAACGAATAAGACCACATCACTTTGAATCTTGTGGACCTGCGCTACAGAATGACAAA
The DNA here is from genome assembly GCA_903632075.3 of Acanthosepion pharaonis. Classification (NCBI taxonomy): domain Eukaryota; kingdom Metazoa; phylum Mollusca; class Cephalopoda; order Sepiida; family Sepiidae; genus Acanthosepion; species Acanthosepion pharaonis. The sequence goes on along the minus strand of CAHIKZ030005292.1, from coordinate 753,794 downwards.
GAACTGTACCAAATAACAGAATCCACATCGCTATTTACATTATTCGGACTATTGTCCTCATCTTTGTCGCCATATTTATCACAACGTTTCAGCCTTTCAGTATCTGTCTATATTTCTGAGATGAGCTATTATGTACACTATTTACATTATTCGGACTATTGTCCTCATCTTTGTCGCCATATTTATTACAACGTTTCGGCCTTTCAGTATCTGTCTATATTTCTGAGATGAGCTATTATGTACACTATTTACATTATTCGGACTATTGTCCTCATCTTTGTCGCCATATTTATCACAACGTTTCGGCCTTTCAGTATCTGTCTATATTTCTGAGATGAGCTATTATGTACACTATTTACATTATTCGGACTATTGTCCTCATCTTTGTCGCCATATTTATCACAACGTTTCGGCCTTTCAGTATCTGTCTATATTTCTGAGATGAGCTATTATGTACACTATTTACATTATTCGGACTATTGTCCTCATCTTTGTCGCCATATTTATCACAACGTTTCAGCCTTTCAGTATCTGTCTATATTTCTGAGATGAGCTATTATGTACACTATTTACATTATTCGGACTATTGTCCTCATCTTTGTCGCCATATTTATCACAACGTTTCCAACCTTTCAGTATCTGTCTATATTTCTGAGATGAGCTATTATGTACACTATTTTTACATTATTCGGACTATTGTCCTCATCTTTGTCGCCATATTTATCCACAACGTTTCAGCCTTTCAGTATCTGTCTATATTTCTGAGATGAGCTATTATGTACACTATTTACATTATTCGGACTATTGTCCTCATCTTTGTCGCCATATTTATCACAACGTTTCAGCCTTTCAGTATCTGTCTATATTTCTGAGATGAGCTATTATGTACACTATTTACATTATTCGGACTATTGTCCTCATCTTTGTCGCCATATTTATCACAACGTTTCGGCCGATGTGCAGTTGGAATGTCAAACTGTTAATTCCTCTCGCCAAGTTCTCCACCGCCTTAACCAGGTAATGAACTCACAACTCTTTGGGTCCTGTCACTGGATCTAACCACTGTGCCACGTGTTCTTGAGGACATCTATGTATGAATTTCGGGGACTTATAAACTTAATGTCTTCAGCAATTATTTTTTTACCAGCGCTCATATTGCAATTTTTGCTGCTATCATTCCATTTTTTTTTTACCAGATCTCATATGGCTTAATATTGATTTTCTCTGGCACTTCTCATTATTGGTTCACATATTGTAATCATTTCTATGCTTGGTCGGTTCAGTTCGACATTCCAACCACCTGAAGAAGGCCGGAGCGTACATCGGCCGAAACGTGATAAATATGGCAACAAAGCTGATGACAATAGCCCGGATAATGTAAATAATATACATAATACCTCATCTCAGAAATATAGACAGATAAAGAATCCACATCACTTGAGAAATTTCAGCATCAGTAACAACTAAAATGGATAGAACATGTAACTGGAAAAGAAAATAAATAATTATATAATCAAGGTGTTAACATTCCATACTACTGCAAATAAAAGGTTAAGAAAAAAGACCCATCATGACTGGAAAGACTTATAGAAGCTAATGACCTTCAGAAACCCCAATTTCCTGAAAAATTGTTTTAAGAGAAAGATTTTTTATAAATTTTAATTGACAGTAGTACTGGCTACTCAGTTACTGAATGCCGAAAGTTTCCTTATAACGTAACGGCTAATATTACCATCAGCATATAAATCATATTTGTAAAAGTCTTGTTCAAGAACCAAAGTTTTTAATGAAATATTGTTGGTTCTTTACTCTCCCTATCTCTCTCCCTCTCTTCCCCCCCCCTCTGACTTTTCGTTTATTTCTCTCGACTTCTGTTGTTGTTATATTTAGGTGTACGATGTCTAAAGGTCCAAATAATTTCCTCTGTTTGTTCGATAGATTCGTCAGAATCGATATAAGTATAACCAGACACGTAGACTAAAATAGACGCTGTTGGGAAGAGGAATAAGACACGCTCATCTTCCAAATTCCACGTCTCCTATGCGCTTTCGATATTTACTAATCTTAGCTTAGTACGGTGCAGGGTCAAATTAGGAGAATCGGGCTCGAGAGATCAGATTGCGTCCACCCGTCTGATTCCAGAATTTGTAACCGAATTCACTACTTTTGCATAGGTTCGAACATCGATCTTCAGCCCCGTTGAAAAATACGTGTCACCACCGTGAAACTAGCCTAATATCTATTTGTTATAAATATTTCACTCCCAAGCAAGGCAATAAATCCACTAAGAGGCAATGGCGGTTACTGAGTGTGAAAGAATAAGAGAAAAAAAAAAAAACATTATTATAGAGAGAGAACAATAACAAGAATTAAGAAGACATTGCTTTTAAATTTTAGAAGATAACTTGAAAGCAAGAGGTCGGAAGAATGTTCGATTACTAAGATTAACTTAATAAAACAAATGGTCTTTGGTATCCAATGAAGATTGAACTAGCTGCAGTAATGGCGATCTGTTTGACTAGTTTGATAACCATTAATCTATGTAGAAGGTAATTTACTCGCTAAGCTTAGGTTAATCTGATATAAGGCTACGATTGTGTGGCAAATAATGAGGATGCTAATCTCAGGAACAGTGATCTGTGAATATAGTTTAATAACCAATAACGTCGAACAAAATGCCATAGGAATTTGTGGCATTCTACAGACATGCAGATTTTTTACGGTTTATCAACCTTTTGCTGGTTATTTAAAGTCAGAAAATATTTTTATATTGTAAGATTTTATATTGTAAGATTTTTTTTTTTGAGATAATAATGATTTGCCGATACAAGCCCTACTAATTAACCCATATCTGGGGAAAGAAGAGGTGGATTCATACCTTTCCTAATGGTATTTGAGCGTAAGTGATTATAACGAACCCGACTGGAATTGGAACTTGGATCTCCGATTTCCAATTCCGAGCCATTATCCATTACACCACTCTCATATCCAAGCTTACGGCACCTGGTATTCCCAAGCAGTCACCATCTACGTGCTGACTAGACTCAACATTGCTTAACTTATTGATTATACGAGAACCGGTGTTTCAACGTGATATGGCCGTAAGCCGCAGGCAGATCGATGTAATAAAAATAAATTAAATATTAAATTGTGACAGCTTTTTACCTCTTCCTCAATTAGTATATCCCTCGTGTGGCCGCTTACGTAATCCTTAACGGCTAAGCAGCGGAAATATTTTTCTTTTTCTTTTTCTTTTCCCTTTTTTACAGAGACAGAGTTTTCACGAAAGCCAGTATGCAATAATATGATCCGGTGTTGTGTGTAGAGGTAGCCCTTTGCGACATTCGATAGTTTCTTTTTTCAGTGTCGGGGAGAAGATATGTAACACATTTTCACAATTTGTTGACATGTTTTCTCCTTGTTTATTTATGTTAGCAGATGATATTAATCATCATGGGAGGACATTTAAGAAACCGTAAGCATGAAACTAAAATACCCTGTGGTCAAACAGAATTAATTCTCCCATAGATAGACATAGGGACGCTTTGCCATGAAAATCGACGATCAAACAGCATTAAAATGCTATATTAATTACAGCGGAAGGCTTAAATATAAATCTTAATTTCTGTGTGAATTTCAAGGATGAGGGGTTATCAGCATTTATATTATTTACTCTAGGACTATTGACATCTTTGTTGTTATTATCACACCGTTTCGGCCGTTGCACCCTGCCGCCTTCTTCAGCTGACTGTCGACTTGGGTAACCTTCAGAGAATTTGGAACAGAACCCTACGAGGCTAGATTGTTCTCGTTCCGTTGTACATGTCTGGTTATGTTTTGTCTTGTTCTGAATTAGTACTGCTCAGCTAATGCTTGTCCTGTTTCTACTGAGTACAAATTTGCAGTGCTCGGCTCAAGGATTCAGCTCCTGAAAAATACTTCATCAAATTCACGAACCAATATTTTAATCTACTAGCGTACTGTAATATTGATTTTAAGGATTCTTATAATTAATAGTTCCCAGCACCGAACTGAACAATTAATTCGTTTTCAGTGATTTTTTTTTCGTTTTTATTTATAAATGTACCATTTTCGGATAAATTGAAGACGTATTTTATTTAAAAATGAAGCAACTATTTTCCTATGAATTTAATATATTATTTTTTTTTTATTTATAAATGTAACAACTATTTCCGGATAAATTTAATATGTTTTTATTTTTTACTTATATATGTAACCACTATTTTCGGATAAATTTAATACGTTTTTATTTGTTATTTAAAAATGTAATAACTATTTACTAATAAATTTAATATGTTTTTATTTGTTATTTAAAAATGTAATAACTATTTACGGAAAAATTTAATATATTTTTATTTGTTGTTTAAAAATGTAATAACTATTTACTGATAAATTTAATACGTTTAATATCACAATTATTTTGGGATTGATATGTTATAATTTAAAGTGCGAAAAAGCTTTAAAATGTTTCCAGACAAAAAAAGTACAAAAAAAGTACTCACATAATTTTTTTATTATTTTATTTTACTTCTGTTGACATTGATGTATTCATTGTGAAGCGGTCGTATGACGAACATTCTGACGAGGCGCGGGCGATTAGATATTTAGACGTATTGTGTATGACACTCAAGAAATACGTCGTGTCTGTATGCGTTGGCCGGATAAAGAAAACTGACAGCAGATTTATAATTGGATAACTTCAGAATGTTTTCACACATTTCACATGCATAATAACTCGATTCTTTCCTTAATTCCTGACCACCGACCATATCTTTTATCAACATTTTCAAATTCACACGATTCAAGATGAATATCTGCATTCCCCATGAGACTCCTTATTTTAAATGTCTTTTAGGACACTAGTTCACCTTAGATCTCAAGTGGAATTCATATATGGGATCTGTCGCTAAAGATATATCTGACACGACCTTCCCAGTTCTATATTTAGCTTAAGATCGGATGAAAAATCAGCATTGGTACCATATCTCAGCTGGAGCTACACTATCTTCTCTTTCCAGACTTGATAGAGTTCAAAGCATTTATACGGCCTTGTATGTGATTAATTATCTTCCACTCTACAACCGGTTTCCTCACAGACGCAACGTTACAAGCCTGTCTCTGCTCTATTGATATTTCCACAGAAATTGTTATGATGAGCTACGTTCATTATTCCTACCATGCCATGTACACAGGGGCGATCCATCCAATGATTAAATTTGCTATACTCGGTAAGCAAAACATTTTGGTTTATTTCAGACAGAAATTATATTGATTGGAATATACTTGCATTTTTTCAGTAAAATCGATAACGTCAGCCATTTTTTGACATTTGTAAACAAAACTTAATTTTCTGTTTGAAAAATCTTGCAAAAATAAAATCTATATTTCTGAAAAGTTATTCGAAAATTAAGAAATTTGAAGTTAAGTTTATTTGTTAAGAAACAAATATTACTTATAGAATAAAATCTTGTATACAAACATCTCCTAACTACGGGGTCTTGTTTTTTCTGTCGTGTTAATCTATTGACGGCAGAGTGACCGCCGAACGTGTTCTTAGTTAAGTATAGTGTAGCAGAAGCAGACGATAAATTTCATTAAGGTTTTTTTTTCTCTCACAAGGAGGGACAACCCTTAAAACACATGACCTTTTAAAAATAGATTTATGAGTTTGTACATCCATACTTCAGAAATTCTGCATCTATATACATATATAAAAACAATTCGAAATTCTTTTAAAAATAGTCGGTGTTATCAGAGTGTAAAAAGTTTTAAAATATGATTAGTAAGTATAGTTTTACTGAATAGCAATATTCTCTAAGAATTATCTCGTCGAAATTGAACTTTAAAAAATTCAAAACCTTTATAAACTATTCAATTTTAAATTGTAAACAGTGAAAACAAATCTTGTAAAAATTAATTTTTCATTGAAATTTTTTTTCTTCATACAATATTGTTTTCAATATATATTATTCATAAAAGTAAGTTTCTCTAAATAAATTATGTCTTAGTTTTATTGCGTTTTTTATTCTTTGATTCAGAAAAAGTTTTCGGTAAGAAAAAAAAATTTTGAAAAAAAAAAAATATCGGTAATTTAAATTTTTTCAAAAAATTCTCCTTTTAACTAATATAGTCACTAAAAATTATCTCGACGTATTTCTCAAGCTTCATAAAATTAAATAAGGGGGAGAAACATATATAAAATAAAAAAATATTTTTACCAAGATTTTCTAGTAAAAAAAAATTCAAAAATAATTTTATTTTGTTTTTGAATAAGCTCTGAAAATTTTCTGACAATTATTTGATTTTTGCAAGAATTTCTAAATTTCCAAAAAATTCAGCAAAAAAAGAGGCTAAAATTTTAAAAGTTAAAAAGTTAGCACAGCCACTGACGCAATAAAAAACAAGTTCTTTTAATCTAAGTTTCGAATGTTCTAAAAAGGAGTAAAAAATTTAATTAAATAATAAAAAAAATACTTTAATCCTTCCTCTTAATAATAACATAAAGATTTTGACGATAAAACTATGTTTTCATTACGTTTGGAGCATGTTTTCATCACGGTATGCTGATTTTTTTTTAGCGATTTCGTAGTGGTACCTACAGGAGTCGCTGATTTGTGGAACAGAATCCCGTGAGGATGCTTCCCCAAACATACATACGTTTTCTTTATAATCTGCACTAACTTCTCTCTTTACGCTTCTATGTCAATACAAAAATCTCATTTAGTAACCCTCTATGTTGACTAGCTTTTGGGTTTTGCATCAGATGAACAGTTTTGTACAATAAATAAATAATCATGAAAATAAGAGGTTTTTCATATCACTGACTGAACATGTGAGCAACGACGAAGTTTCATGGAAAATGGGAACAAAAAGGACACATCATGGCGACTGGAAGGCTTGAAAAATTACCAATGAGGATATAATGAAGGCAAATAAGATAGAAGAAAGCAGCACATGAAGCCCTAAACAAGCTTGTGTAAATGAATAGAAGAACTGTGTTTAGGAGAGAGAGAGCAAAAAGACTTTTCCCAAGAGCTACAAAAGAGAGAAAATTGTGAAGAACCATGATCGCCAACGTCCCAAAGGGACATGGCATATAAAACAAGAAGAAGAATTAGATAAACACCTAATTTACAGATATTTACTAAGCTCTACTTAGTCCTGTACATGCGCAAATCAGTCGAATCCTTGTCTTCAAAATGGTCATTCGAAATATTTTTTTTACATAAATATTATGTTTTTCATACATTAATATTAAAATCTTGTGATAGATTTTACAAGAAAGTGATGGTAAATTATCGTTTGAATCAGGAAATTAAGACAGATGAGTGACACGTACCAAATGGTCACTTCAAAACATTGAGATACATTGATGAAAAATATTTGCTATTTTTTATCATTGCACCCCAAGCAAGGCAATAAAGCCACTAAGGTACAAGGGTTTGCATTGTGTGAAAGAATATAAGAGAAATAAAACATTATTAAGTGTGTTGTAGAGTAGTTTTCACAGTGGAGGCTTGTATTTCGCTAAGTCGGTCCTAAAAGGGTCCAACGTACAAAACGTTAGGAACTGGAAATAATAGTTAATGACGCAGCAATCTAGTCGTGGTCGTTGATACTTCAATGTCCGACATCGACTCACTCACTCAACTCCACTGAGCCCAACTGGCGACCGCTACTACTACTACTACTACTTATTATGTGTGGGAGAGTCTATTACAATAGATAACATTAAGGACAGAGAATAATAAAAGAACAAGGCTACTTTTAGTTTTAGTTTGTTTTGCTTCACGGCATATGGGTCATTTAATGTCGAAATTTTATTTCCTTGTGAGCTTTGGTAATACTTTTTCTTTTTTTCCAAAAATGTATTGCTCGTAATTTTTTCCTAATGTATTTTTATATTTTCAAGTTTTGACCTCCAGTTTATGTATTCACTATTTGCCCATAGTTGGAACCCTAACAGGTGCTACCACTCTGTGAACAATAATTAAGAGGTGGTTCCACACTCCTGAAAACCTCCCCACCAGAGGCATTGCTACCGGATGTAGTTTACAGTCATAACGACGACGAGGCTACTTTAACTTTTGAATCAAAAGGCACCGTCAATAGACGAGTGATTTTGAATATATCTTTAACCCTTTGATCCCTACGTTCTTGAACAATTTTAACCCTTCCACCTGAGCTCCTGAGTCAAAATTCGCAAATAATTGGTATGTAATGTTTCACGGCAGATATAAAAATAGCTACAAGTGTTTATCCACCGTTCAACCGGTGGTTAGGCATTAAGTCATTTTTCTCTACCACTGTTCAGCCGGTAGCTGGGCATTACGTCATTTTTCTCTATCAACGGTAAAGCGGTGGTCAGGGCTCAAAGTGTTGAAGTTAGATGGCATTTTACGATTATAATATATGTTATGATTAAGAAAGAAAGCATAGATAATGTTTTAAAAGAATATAATCTGACGCGTATCTAGCGTCACAGACATCAACCCAAAAAACGACGAGGTCAAATTTTGGTCTAGTTTGTTGCGTTCACTTTTCCTTGTGATAGACATGAATCCACTTCGTTTTAAGGACGAAATAAGAGAATAGAATGAAGTCTGTAGCTTTAGGTGACAGCAAGTTTAGGAAAAGGGAAAATCAGAATTTATAACTATAGGAAACGTAACTGTAAACCACTCCACTATCTTTGTCAAGAATCACACCTGTCCGCCAGTAATGACCGCTAATGCATTGAATGAAAAATGGCATTTAAGAAGACTCAATTAAGGGGATTCTGAATTGACGTGTTTAGTAGCGAAGGAAACTGGGTTTCAATGTGTAAGAAAGGAGACCTGAGTTCGAATCACGTGTGAAAGTCATCAACTCTGAATTATCGATAATTAACGAAAGGCTCGAGATTTTGGACTATATGACTCAATTAAATATTATATTGAACTGGAGAGTACAATCGATTCGAGAGTGAAATAAAAAAAAAATTCATTCACATCACATATGAGGAGAAAGCGGAAAGTCGCATCTCCTATCGACATGGAAAACGAAAATAAAGAATTAGAAGGAAAGGATACAGATAAATAAATAAAAAAATAGAAAGTATTTGATTTGTTTTATTTTTACAGCTTTTTCAAACCTTTTGTGGATTATTTAAAGTCAAAATTTATGTCGGCTTGTAAGAATAACACTTATTTTGCTAGCGAATATTGCATTAATTTTTTTTTTTTTTTTTTTTTGAGAAGGGCAATGATTTTCCAGATAGAAAATGTTCTATTATTTAACCCATAATTGGGAAAGATAAATTTATGCCTTTTCCAAAGGTATTTTTGCATAAGTGAATTTAACGAACTTGATTGGATCTCGAAATCGGCTCTTCGATTTCTCATTCACCGCTCGCACATCCTAAGGGAATGAAGCGGTGAGAACGCGGAAGTGAAGGAAATAAGACAATGTGAAAAAATTCTCTAAAATGTCTTAGATGGACAAGTGGAATAAAGACTAGAAACAACTAGAATAGATTTAAAAAAAAAAGAAAAGAATTTTCACCTTAAGCAAGGCTTATAAAGCCACTAATACACAAGGTGTAACTGAGGGTGAAAGAAATTGAGAAAAGGTTATTGAAGAAAGAAGAGATGGTGCAACAAAGAACAGAATTCAAGGAGACAGACGATAACGATTGACGTTGCCATAAAAGTTTTGAAGATCGTAGTTGACAGGAAAGCAAGAAGCCGGAGGAGAGTTCCAGAAGCGATAAATCCGATAAACAAACTATTAGCATAGAACTTAATTCTTACAATTTCAACAGCAACAGATGCAAGTCTTGTACAACGCTTAAATCCAGGAAGTTTAGGCACAAAAGAGGAAAGTTCATTAGAACAATTACCATGAAGATATTTACAGAAAAGATACAGAGAAGATAAGTTACGGCGGTGGGAAGGTGACTGAAAGTGAGAAAACAGTAAAATAAGAAATTGTAAACCTTTTCTTGTGATATGTAGAATAATAGAACGAGATAATATACTATTATTTTGTATTAGCAAAGCCACATGTAAAAGTTTTATTTTCTATCCCCCGCTTTTCTCTCTCTCTCTCTTTCTCTCTCTCTCTCTCTCTTTCTCTCTCTCTCTCTCTCGCTCTCTATTTAGTAATTTTTCTGATGAGCTTTCCTCGTTGTTACCTTAACTTGACGAATTTTGTCTATCTTGCATATTTATAAGTCTACCATTTGTCCGTGCATCGAATACTGTTTCCACGTCGAGTCTAGCACTTCTGCTATGCATCTGGACATTCTTGAGAGAACCCAAAGAAGAAGCTGCAACACTATCGATCCTCATCTGGCATCTTGGCTTCAGTGATTTTCCCACTGACATAAAGTAACTTCTCTGTACCGTTTCTATAAATACTTTGACGATAATTGTTCTGATGAATTTTCCGCTATGATACATAAATTACTAATTTAAGCGCAGTACTAGATTGGTAGCAAGGTCTTATCATTTTACATTTGAAATGGCTAGATGTAGCCGTAATAGTATTTTGGTATTTCTTGGTATTTCGGCTTTAGTCACTTTGCCATTGACGTAATGTAGCTTTCCTGTACCTTTTCTATAAATACTTTTATAGTAATTGTTCGGATTCATGACGGTGAGGCATCAAAGTGGAAAACTCATTAAAACAAGATATTTGTAGAAAATGTACAGCGAGAATACGTTACGACGGCGGGAAAATAACTGAAAGTGAGAAAACAGTAAAATAAGAAAGTGTTAACCTGTGATATGTAGAATAATTGAACAAAATAATATACTATTATTTTGTGTCAGCAAAGCTACATGTGAAAATTTTATTTTCTATCCCCCCTTCTCTCTCTATTTTTTTTTATTTAGAAATGTTTGTGATGTCAACGAACACTCGTTGCCACTTTTGTAATGTCAACGAATACTCGTTGTCACATTCATAATGCTCGTTGTAGTAAAGACTTTCTAATCGCAGATACAACTATAGTAACTCGAACTCGAACTAACAGTACTTACTCGATATATACTCGCTCGAAATATACCCACCGAATAGTGATCCGAATAGTAATCCGTATAGTGAGATATACACCTACCGCCCCACGCGGCCGGATGCGGTACAAGGGCAAATTTATAGTGGGGTATCCGAGCCCGTAAGCTCGGGTAAAAATTCCCTGTAGACCCCGTAAAAACGGGATAGGGTAGCTGTCTACCACCCCAGACGAGACTCTATCCTTCGGCATAGCATCGTCTGGTTTCCTCTCTGTCTGGAGGTAGAGAATTTGACCAACACACTTCCGAAGTATTTCAGATAGTGAGGTATTCACCAGACGCACCACGAGGTCGGATGCGGCACAAGGCCAAGTTTATAGTGTGATATCCGAGCCCTTAAGCTCGGACGAAAATTCCCTGTAGACCCCGTAAAAACAGGATAGGGTAGCTGTCTACCACCCCAGACGAGACTCTGTCCTTCGACATAGCATCGTAAAGTAGCTTCCCTGTGGCTCTTCTATAAATACTTTTATGGTAATTGTTTTGATGAACTTTCCGCTATGGTACATAAACATTTATCAATTTAAGCGCAGTACTAAATTGGTAACAAGGTCTCATCCTTTTACATTTGAAATGGCTAGATGTAACCCTGAGTTCTATGCGAACAATTTCTTCCATCGCACTTTTTGCTTGTGGAACTCTATTCCGGCTTTTTGCCTTCCAGTCAACGCCGATCTTCAAAAATCTAAATGCAATGTCAATCGTTATCTTCTTTCTTCATAATTCTTGTTTTTATAATTCTCTCTTCATAATAGTAGTTTTTATTTATATTCTCTAACACTCAGTAAGCACTTACATCTTGGTGGCTTTATTGCCTTGCTTGGGATGAAATGATTTAAAAAATGTGAAAATTAATACATATCATTATTAATATTTATATCTTTTATATTTTTATCGTTGTTCACGTGATAAACATATACACGTACGTCCTCTACTCTAGTGAGTCACTCAAATATATACGAATCCGCCACGGACAGGTCCTATCCACTAACCAGTAAAGACGTTTTGACACTGATATTTTCATGGTAATTATTCTGATGAGCTTTCCTATTTGGTATTATTTAACTGTAGTACTATATTGGCAGTGTTGTAAAGTAGTTTTCACAGTGGCGACTTGTATTTCGCTAAGTCGGTTCTAAAAGAGTCCGACGTACAAAACGTTAGGAACTTGAAAATAATAGTTAATGACGCAGCAATCTATTTGGGGTGATTGATACTTCAATGTCCGACATCGACTCACTCACTCAACTCCACTGAGCCCAACTGGCGACCGCTACTACTACTTATTATGTATGGGAGAGTCTATTACAATAGAATAGGTAATGTTCTGGTATAACAGGCAGTTAGGTCTCATAGTGTCACTGTTTTAATTGCTAGTTGTAACCGTAAGTTCTATGCTAATATTTTCTTCTTCCGCACTTCTTGTTTGTGGAAGCCACTTCTGGTTTCCTACTCATTTTCCATCTATAATCTTCGAAACTTTAAATTCCATGCCGATCGCCATCTTGTGTCTCTTTGAATATTGTTCTTTTATTGTCCGTGAATTCAATTCTTATCCTCCATGTTTCTTTCTTTCTCAGTAACCCCTCGTATCTTTGTGGTTTTTATTAAACTGATTGGATTAAATTGACAAAAAACGAAATGTTACTCTGGACATCAAAATATTTTTTAAGACATTTTCTTTATGTGCCGTGTCACTTCAGTATGTAGCTGATCGTGGTTTTCCACAACTCCCTGCCCCTTGTAGCGCTTAATAAACCTTGTGCTTCTGCTATTTCTCCCTAGGTATCCATTTACTCAAGCTCATCAATTATGCCATGTGTTGTCTTCCCCTGTCTGTCCCGTAAGTATCAGGTTTTCCAAGCCCTCTTTCCTCATTATATGCGCTAGAAACCTGAACCGTCTCTTCCTGGTGTTAAGTATAAGTTTCCTTTTTGTTTCCGTTTTCCCCAAAACTTCGTCGTTACATGTTCGGTCTACGGTAACCTCAGTATCCTTCTGTAGAACCACATTTCTGCTATTTCAAGTCTCCTCGTCATTGTTCATCTCTCTCTCTCTCTCTCTCTCTCTCTCTCTCTCTCTCTCTCTCTCTCTCTCTCTATACAGGATATATATCACAATTTAGCAATTTAGTACACTTTTCTTTGTTTCTAGAGAATTTTTTCTATTTCATAGTACTCTGATTAGCTTCTGGAATGTTTCCGTGCCTATCCTAATACGCCTTCTGATCTCAGTGTCGCTCTGTTAAAACATTTTCCAGATATTTTAATTTCCGCTCTTGTTTGATTTTGGTACCACCGATTTGCAATTCGCACTTTGGTTTATTTTGTTTTACGACATATGAATCTCAATTATTTAATGCCAGCAAGATTTTAGGATAAGTTCGTAGGAATAGAATATATATTCTTTGTAGTAAATCAGTTTGTAGATCAGATTTCACTGACATGTTTTGTAAATAGGGTTTTTTGCCGAAAGTCAAATCTATTGTTGGTAATTTTTTTTTTTTCCAAAAATGTATTACCGGTATTTTTATTCTAAAAGTCTATTTTTATAGTTTTAACGTGTTTTGAGTCCAGTTTTGGGGTTAACTATTTGCCTATAGATAGGACTTTAACAGTTGTTACGACCCCGGGTCAGGGTGGACCTGGGAACAGCATCAATTAAGAGGTGGTTCCACGCTCCTGAAAACCGCCCGATCAGAGGTCTTTCTGCCGGATGTAGTTTATCGTCATACCCAGGACGTTCGTTCATCCTTTCGCTAAAAAGCTATAATCTTAAAAAATTCGTTTTTATGTTTATTTCGTTTCCTCATGTTATTTTCTCTCTAAGTTTTTTTTTTTATTATTAATTTATTTGTTTAACTGCAACAACCTAACCCACATTTTATTTTGACAATCATCATCACCATCACAGACTTTGAGTAAGCGGGGATTCAACAACGATCATCATCATCTATATATGCGATAAAAAAGCCAAGAGGAATATATCGCCATCAAAGTGCGTTGCTGTTCACTCAAGAACGAAAAACCTGAGCACGAACACTGATTAATGGCGTTTATAGAATATACACTAATAGATACCCCACTGGGAAGATCTTCACACAGAAACTCATCTATATCTATACAAATGGAAGAAAAAAAGAAAAAATGTTAGATCAATATCATAAGTAACGTCACGAGTCCAGTAACCCATTAGAATCGTTAGGGTACCTTATGTATTGCAGTCACAACAACAGTGGTGTGTATACGGAGTTTATCTTTTTTCAGGCTGCTTTGAGTATGGAGAGAGAGAATGAGCAGAGTGTGAATGAAAGAGAGAGAGAAGTAGAATAAGAGCGAGTGAGAGCGAGAGGAAAATTTAAGGGCAAGAGAGATAAGAGAGAGAGAGGAGTATAGAGTGAAAGAGAGATAGAGGTAGAATAAAATACAGTGAAAGGGAGGAAATGTTAAGGGGGAAGAGAAATGAGAGAGAGGAGGAGCATAGAGTGAAAGAGAGAGGGGCAGAATAAGAGAAAGAGATAGAGGGAAGGGAAATGAGAAATGGGAAAAAGAGGAGAAAGAATAAAGAGAGAGAGAGAGAAAGAGAAAAGATGATATGCATTTTTCCTAGGTTTGTTGCCACTTCAAAGCAAGGGATCCCAATCAGGCTATATTATTCAACCCATAGATGGAGGAAGATAGAGTGAATGAGACATAATCAGGAGAAAATTGAACTGCTATTTAACCCATACATTGAGTGGAAGAAGAGATGAGTTAATATTTTTCTAAAGGGTCTCTGTGCGAAAGTAAACACAATGAACTCGTTCAGAATAAAAGAAAATAAAAATAATTTCACAAAATTTAATAGCGATAGATTAAATATTTTTTGTTAATCTAAATGGTAACAATACGTGATAGATTATTCGTACAGTTTCAAACAAGTGAGTTACGTAGTCACAGTACGATTCCCCTATCTTAATTAATAACTTGACCCTCCTAAAGATGAACATGTTTACTGAACGCATGACAAGCAATGATAAAAATGTCGCAGGACTAACCAGGAAATATTAATAGCGTTTACCGGATAGATTATTTGAACGAAAGAACTTGTTGAAGATTATTTAAAAGGTCAACAAAAGGTGATTTCACCTTAATAGAGTTCATCTGCACTCCCGTGAATGCATATCACTCTTTTCAGACAGATTAGTCACTGGTGATTAAAAATTAATATTTTACAAGAATATCAAACAATCTATACAAGTAGATTTAATGGGGAACCTGATCGGACTCAAACAATCCAAAAAAGGACTTCCAACCAAAATAAATACATAAGTACTTATCCAGGGCTATGCCGAGTTGACTAACTTTAATTTACTACCAGTTAATCTTACGATTATAGATGATATATACATTGTCAGCAATTATAGTTTTTAAACCAGTGTTTCTTTTTTTTATTATTTCAGGCGCACTTATAGAATAACTAAAACTGTGGGGCGTACTTTAAATTTTAATAAAAGATAAAATAGAAATAGAAAGTAAGAAACAAAGAGAGAGAGAGAGAGAGAGAGAGAGAAATAAATAATATTGAAAAAATTCAGATGTGCACCATGAAAAGGCGTGTGTAAGAAAGAAAGAAAGAAAGAAAGAAAGAAAGAAAGAAAAAGAAAGAAAGAAAAGAAGTGATACTTATATATATAAAGAAAAGCCGTATATCTGAAAGAAAGAAAGAAAGAAAGAAAGAAAGAAAGAAAGAACGAAATAAGTGGTACAAATATATATAAAGAAAAGCCGTATATTTGAAAGAAAGAAAGTACGAAAGAGGTGATATAAATATATATAAAGAAAAGTCGTATATTTGAAAGAAAGAAAGTACGAAAGAGGTGATATAAATATATATAAAGAAAAGCCGTATATGTAAAAGAAAGAAAGAAAGAAAAAGGTGATATAAATATATACATATAAAGAAAAATCGTGTATGTGACAGAAAGAAAGATAATATGAAAAATATTCAAATATGCAATTAAATCTATATATATAAATGAAAAAAAAAAGAACGAATATTTCAGTTACCCAAATGTAAGATTGTAAATGCCTGTGAGCAAATTTTACTTGTGTGGATAAACATTTATGAGAGTATCCTTCAACTTTCTCTTCTAGTATATTTCTAAAGTCACGCACAGAAACAGGCAGCTTGCTAAACAGACATAAAGAGATGTAAGACTAAAAGCATCAAAGAATAAAGGATAGATAGATAGATAGATAGATAGATAGATAGATAAATAGATAGATAGATAGATAGATATGAATAGACTTGGGTAGAAAGAGCGATAATGATATAGAAGGAAAAAAAAACTTGAGTGCTTTTATCAGTGCTTCAATCTAAACACAATGGCTCTGTCTTTCGCCCACTCATTTCTCAATTTTTCAGAGCCCGCGTGATCCAAAACTCAGCAGACATACTGAACCAAACTGTGTTTTAATTTCTCACCAGAACTTATGTTTAACTAGATAACTTCTTTTTCATTTTGTCGTCATCTCTCTCTCTCTCTCTCTCCCTCTCTCTCTCCCTCTCTCTCTCTCTTTCTCTCTCTCCTCCCCTCTCTCCTGATCAGTTAATTTTCTTTTCCATATCCCAAAGTTATAGTAACTTTCTGCTGCCATCTTTTATCTTTCAACCTATATTACTGGAAAAGAATCTTGTACTGTCTGTCACTATTCGCCATTAGTTTTTGGCAAGTGGGTTTCTTGTGTTTTCTCTTATCAAAAAATTCACGAATGAGGAATTATTACTAACGAGAATTCTAGCCTCGTATTGGTTTTTTATCAATCATTTCACTTCACAATGCCACTAAGATCGAAGCGGTTACAGGGAGTGAAAGAGAATGGAAATACTTTAGAAACACACAAACTGAAGAAAGGACAATAAACAGACAAAGTTCAGGAAGACAGAAAATGGCGATTGAAATGAAATTTTTGAAGATTTTGAAGGTGGCAGGGAAACAAGAAAGGAGTTTCACGAGCAAGAAGTACGGGAAAAGAAACCGTTAAAATAGAAGTGGTGGTTGCATCTAGCGAGTTCAATAGTAAAGTAGTGAGACCTAATTGCCAATCTAGTAGCGAGCTGAAATTCATGTAGTCGAGACACTAAGCGAAAAAGCTCATAAGAACAGCTGCCATGAACATATTTATAGAAAACATAAGCCACGTCACGTCGGTAAGAAAAGTCGAGATGCCAGGTCAGGATCTATTACATTACAGACACGTCTTTGAATTTTGTCAAGAAATTTGAGATATAGAACAGAAGCACCAGATCAAATATCGTAGCAGTACAGTATTCAATGCATGGACGAATGGTAGATTTATATATGTGCAAGATGGATTCCGATGAGAGAAAAAAAACTTTCTGGTACCTCACAGTGAGTCAACTTTCCTAGCTGGAGATCTAGCAATCTATTCGATATAGTCACTATACTTCATATCAGTGGAAAACGTGATCACAAGAAGTCGCAGTGTATTGGTCTCCTGGAGGCTAGCATCAGCTATACTTATGGCAGGTAGAAATGATTCTCTGTAGGGATTAAATGAAAGCTGTTTTGTTTTGAATGATTTACCTTTGTAAGGTCTGCTGCAACTTCCTCATTCAACAAATTGCAACATATCTTTGTCTTAGTTATTTTTATTCATTGCTGTACTTTTTCGTTATTAGTCCACATTTCAAGGTGTTTTTGTAACCTAGTTAATTTTCACCATGCTTAGTTTAGTCTTCTTTTTAAGATGTGGAATATTATGTCCCTCTAATTTTGCATCCTTTGTAACACTAAGCAATACCTGTGACTTTACTATTCTTTTCATACTCTGTTTTGCCATCCATTTACACAAGCTCATTAGATGTATTACTCGTTGTTTTCCTGTGTCGCTCTTGCCTTCAATATGTTCTGTGAGCGCCAAATTTTCCAAGCCCACTCTCTTTATCATGTGTCCGAGATATTTCAAATCCGTTTCCGATTGTAAGTACAAGTGTCTTTTTGGTTTTCATTTTCCTTAAAACATTTTTGTTGCTCAAATATTCTTCTCATCCTGGTATTCCCGGCATCCATTTATAGAACAACAGACCCGTTGCCTCAAGTTTCCTCTTCAGCTATGTTTTCAAACATTTAGAAGTACTGTTAATAAACCAGAACCTGTACTGGCAGCAAACCACCCGCATACGGATAGCAAATGAGGTCAGTAAACATACGGAAATAAAAACGAGTGTAAGACAAAGATGCACCATCTCGCCAGACCCTTCCAACCTAGAGTCGGGCTTTTCTGGGAGAATTAGAAATCCAAGCAGGATTTATTATTGGAGGCTACAATCTTAACAACATAAGATATGCATTGTTCAGATTAGACACGGAAAGAGAAGCACAAGAACGCCTACAGAAGGCAGTGAAGGAAAGCGTGAAGAAAGGACTCATCGATTGCAAGAATACTGAATACATGATGTTATGGTCCAGGTTAGGACCAAGGAAGAACAACACGAACACAAGTGTAGAAATAACGAAGATATATTACACGAAATAATAATACAAGATGTGGAAGGTGTTAGTATGACTGTCAGTCTGGTTTGGAGTGAACTACTATCGGCTCGATTCGATATTTACTTGCCCCCACCCCACAAGGGAAAGATGTGGCACAAGGCCGAGTTTTACGTGGGTTTCCCGAGCCCGTAGGCTCGGCCAAAAAATGCCAGTAGAACCCGTATAAAGGAGATCGGGTTGGTCAACCTCCCCGAACGAGACTGCCCTTCGACGGAGCCTCGTCCGGGTTCCTCTCTGCTCAGAGGCAGAGAGTTCGACCGTGAAGCCGAGAAGCTCGGCTTGATTCGGTATCTAGCCACCGCCCCACGAGGGTTGCATGTGGCACAAGGCCGAGTTTAACGTGGTTTTCCCGAGCTCGTAGGCTCGGCCAAAAAATGCCCGTAGAACCCGTATAAACGGGATCGGTTTGGTCAACCTCCCCGAACGAGACTCTGCCCTTCAGCGGAGCCTCGTCCAGGTTTCTCTCTGATCAGAGGCAGAGAGTTTGTCCGTCAAGCCGAGAAGCTCGGCTTGATTCGACCCTCTGAGAGGCGTAGTATACATAGTGTTAGGAAGAGTTCATTCTTTAGTTATAGGTAAGGACCAATGACACGTGGTTGGCAGCAAAAGGAACAACCCAATATTCAAATTAGGGATTGTAGATACCGAAATAAAACAGGTGCAATAATTTAGATATCTGGAGGCGTGTTAAGAGAGAACAGAAAGTGCAACACCGAAAACAGACACACTCTCTCTCTCTCTCTCTCTCTCTCTCTCTCTCTCTCTCTCTCTCTCTCTCTTACACATACTTCCTTCCCTTCCTTCTATTGTTCCTATCCTTGACAACTGACAGAACCCGGACATAGCTTATGTGGGTCAGTGAACGTCATAAAAAATCAACTAATAATAACACGTCCAGTCAAAAATCAAACGGAAAACATGGATGTCTCAGACCCAATAAAAAGAAGAAAAAATACGTACGTAGAAGAAGTGGGAAATTGGTTCGATATAGCAGTTCGAGATGCAAGGAGATTTATCAAATGTTAAGTTTAACTGGACGTTCACCTCAAGAAGAAAAAAGAAGAAATGATGAATTAAACAAATTAATTTCTCAAGACCAAAAGCACAACGGTCTTGTATGAACTCTCAAATCACAAAAAGAACTAAGACGAAAATCACCCACTTTAACCACTGTAACTAGATGGAATCAATAATAAAATGGTATTATAGACAGTGAATTTGGTCTTTACTTATATATTGGTTCAACCTGCATCTCTATATACCATACTGGTGAACCGCGACGCTGAAAAGAACACCCTACCATAAACATCTCAAAATGTATGGAAATCCTGGAAAAAGGAATCCGTCATATTTATCTGCCAATATCTGTGAGGAATTTATTGAAAAATTTATTTTATTGGAAAACTGGTTCTTTGTACTATTCGTGAAGAAGTAAAACTGGATTGCAGGCACAGCTTCCTAAACTCAACGAGTTTGCCATCTATGGACACAACATGAGTGGGAGTAAAAGCAACTAAAATTCTTTGACTTTGTTCAGCATTTGTATTCATTTCTTTTATTCATTTTTTACTCGTTTTACTCATCGCAGGAATCTATTGACATCTATGAAAAGATTTTGTGGATAAGCGTCTGTCTGACACACGATGGTCAGCACATTTTGATGCAGTCCGTGCTTTGTATTGGGATTTCGAGAAAATAAAACATGAACTGGATTCTCTATCAGCTGACAATGGAGAGAGGTAGGAGGGTTGAGCAAAAAAAAATGGAAAAACTCTTTGGAATGACATACTAGAAAGAAGGTCCTGCTATCAAAAGATGTGAACATCCTTGTTGCCACGAATCTTCTTGAGTTAATGAAAACTTATCTTCAGGAAATTAAAGACAGATTTAGTGAATACTATCAGCATGGCCCGGCGTTGCCCGTGCTTGATTCAAAAATCGTACGACTCATACAGCAATCGCTATCACTTGACTTAAAATATTTTTGCCCTTCCTTGCTTTTAAAGGAGTGCCCTTTTCCGTGCTGATGTTGCTACATGCCTTACTTCTTGCCTATCTCACACTGCGAATTTTTTCTAAGCTCTATACTAAACATTAAATCTGTTACGAAAAAAAGATCAGCTTTAAAAAAGGATTCGTAACTGGAAAAACCGAATGAAAAAAGAATGTTAACAACAAATACTTTTTCACACCCAACCCAGTTCTGTGGAATCAGAATCAATGTTGAGTTTAAGCAAGCGAATGAGCCAATTGGAGTAAAGTGCCATGCAGATTTAAATTTTTCCCACTTGTGACGAATGCAGCTAACGATTTTTTTTGCATGCTAGCATGCTAGTTAACATTCGTGTCGGTCAGCTGTTGGCTCTCATGCTGGCCAGTAGAATCTTCCTGCCTATTCGTGGCAGCCAGCTATAGGCTCTCACTCTGGCCAGTAGAAAATGGCCGCAAACTACATTAAAACTGCCGTAGAAGCATGAAAAAATCGATTATTTCCATTATCGATGGGAGTTGGTAAGTGTAAAGTCGGTGTTGGCCTTCCCACTATCTTGGAGCATGTGCATGTACATTTTGGTGCAAATCCGCCGTCAAACATTGCGGCCGTGCATTCGTTACACACACCCACACATCCTGCCTTTTGTAGATAGAGATGAATTGAAATCCAGGAGTCTGTGTCCAGATACACATTATAGTAATGGGAAAAATTGGAACGAAAACGAAGTGTGGGTCTTCATAGATATGGATGCCTCTCAGCAAAACAGAAAAGTTCAAGGTGGAAACTTTCCTCTCTATTCTGGACACTAATCTTTGAACTGACAAAAGCTTCAGAGGCTTATTAACAGATTGTAAAGCTATTTTCTTTCTTTAGTGAATTAAAAACCATTGCTTCTGATGCACTGAAGAAAAGTGTGAAGAACTAACTAATACGTATCACAAAGACCTGAATTATGATGACCTTTTATATGAATGTCAGCGTCTCAAGCACTACATGGATCCTGAAAATTAGGAGACCCTTGCTGCACTGCACAGAAAAATAATTTCGGACAATTTGAAATCTATATTCCCGAATATTGAAACTGCACTCGGAGTGTCTATATGTATGATGGTAATCAACTGTACATGGGAACGTTCTTTTTCAAGACTGAAACTTATAAAAGATCTGCCCAGATGTGGCAGCATCGTTTGAACAAGCTTTCACTCATGTGCGTGGAAAATGACATCCTATTTCTGAAGACCAATAACTTCAAGCAATTCTCTGAAAAGAAATTCCGCAACTGATTGTTATAATAAGTTTGTAGTAATTTAATACTGTGTCATCTAATCTCTGTGGTACACTGAGTATTATTGTGTTTTTCAAGCCTTGTGTATTGTTCAAGTATTTATCAGGTTGATTAGTTGCTACTGTACAGCATGTTTTTAATTTTTTAACACTAGTTTTGTTGAAGTGCCAATGAAATAAATATATGTTTAATATCATTGACCATTTACTTTTTACTTCTGTGAGTGGTTGTTGTAGGCGTCCCAGCACACCGGTTTTCCTAGGAGCTCATAATGCTGTTTAAAAGGACCTGCATATCCCCATAAGATAATATTCGCGTATGAAAGATAAAATGTTTGCGCGTTTGTGTGTGTATTAGCGTATTGAAAGCATTGATCACGTGACTGATAATCTGCTCGGCGTTTTTCGTTAAACAGTGGGACACATAATTAATCGCATTGTGTTCCGCAAAAGTGAATTTGTTTATCAATCGGATTTATTCTGGATGTTTATTTTTTGTTTTTTGTTGTTGTTTTTTTTTTTGTTTTTGTTTTTTTTGTTTTGTTTTTTTTTGCGTTTGGGAAATCAAAGTGAAAATCTATTGGCATTATGAGTTTTCTTTCTTTTAGCCTTTCATTCCACATTTGTGAAGGTCTTTTTCTTTACCACGTTTCTTGCAAAGAACTACGCCACACCTTTACAAAGGTTTATCTTCTTTTTTTTTTTTTTTTTTTTTACAAAGGCGTGGTGAATATCAATACGACAATGAACGTTTCGTGATTAACAAAATAAGCTGCACTCAATATGCCACAACTAATTTAAGGTATTCCTAAAATATATCTATATCATTGCCATGAATTTATTATGACCATAAACAAACACACACACACACACACTCGCGCGCGTGTGAACTCGCGCCCGCACACACACACACACACACATAGATATAGAGAGGGTAAACGTGGAGAATCAACATTGAATGGTGACTGTCAGTTTCCTCTCTCAGTGCGATCTTAAGACCAAGTGCTACTACTTCTTTAGTGATGTCTATGTATAGGTCACTGGAGGACTAAGGGAGGTAATAAGAGGAGGAATCTTGCCCTTCACTGTTCCCATTAACTATATGAATAAAATAAGCAATCTAGAGGCCATGACCATAAATAACTTTAAGTATTAACCCTAATCAAAGAAACTGAGGCATGAAAATGACGGCCAATATACAGTGTTGATTCCTATGTCCCCACTATCAATAACTTGAAATAATTTATTACCGATACTGAGCACTCTTTCTTGATAGATACAGAAAATATTAAACAATAGTGGCTGCTGCTACTAATGCATTGCTCTTCAACTAGAATCGAGCTCTTCTAGCCACTAACGTCTTTCCTATAGTAAAAACGTTAAAAATTTCCCTTTTACCTCTGCCATGCGACGATAGCTTGGAGATAGAATCTCTGACGGATGTCAAATCGGTCGGGTTTCGATACCGGCTTGACGCAGTCGAATGTCTAGCCACACTTATGAGCTGTGACACAGATAATCAGTCTGTCTATGGATGACTATATATATCGCTCCCAGTATCAACCTCACTTTATTCAATAGTGGTTATGAGGTGTTGAATCTTTAAAAAAAAAAAACAATAGAAAGACGTTCACGTTCAATTCTAGCCGACACTCAACCCGCGAAGCTCCCACTAATATTCAAAACAACTAGGTCCAATAGTAACACCTATGATCAGGAGGTTTTGAAGGGCGTGACACCACCTCTTAATTTCTGGGTCCACCCTGACCCGGGGTGGAGCACCTGTCAGGGTCCCAACTATGAGCAAATTCGGGTCAAATCGTGTGAAAATAGGTTTTAATACCAGCAAAACATTTTTAGAAAAAAAAAAAAAAAATATTACTAGCAAAACATTTTTGAGAAAAAATATTACCAGCTATACATATTTGTAGGAAAATTATTACCAGAATAGATTTTTGAAGAAAAAAATATTACCAACAATAACAATTTTGTCGTCATTAAATAACACATTGAGGTTGATATGTTGTAAAACAAAGCAAAACAAGCCAAAACCAACACAAAGAAAAATACCGATAAAAAAGGGAATAAATCGATTTTTAACTTAATATAAAAATAGCGTAAATGAGAAAATCGGTAGGCAATTGATATTTCCTGACGAGTGGACCGAACGATTGCAAAATAGCTCATCTGCGAAACTCAGTGCGGAATATAACACCAGTCAGCTAAAGAGCAATTTCTATATTTGTATTATTCCTAGGGAAAAAAAGTTCAGGTAATAGTGTGTCGACCTATTTTTATAAAAAAAAGTACAGTCTAAATAAAGAGCAAAAAACGGTGTTTTTAATTGTTTTGCATTTAAAGTACGATCACTAGTTATACAACTTTGCTTTCTTGTGAAACTCATTGTAGCTGAGCCGTAAAAAGCACGCAGGATCAAAAGGTTGGTTTCTCCTGCAAAGGTTCCAATCCTGTCGTTGGTCAGATTTTCTCAATTATGTTTTCTCGAATACGCAGGGCGGTAGAATAAATAAATAGTTTTTAAAATAAACGGAACGTCTACTTAAATACGGGTATCTAGTAAAAATAACTTTTGAAGTAATAAAATATGTCGGATTAAACAATAAAATCCATGAATACTTCTTAATTGTTTACGTTTCGGATACGAAACTGAGACTGAGCAGATACGCGATTCGAGAAAAATCTGATACCTATATATATATATATATATATATATATATATATATATAGATAGATAGATAGATAGATAGATAGATATTGTTTCCAGATTGAGAGCTGCTTTTTTAGAGCTTTCATGAAATAAAAATTATTACCTATGGGATTTTAAGTGTTTGATATTCTTTAATTAATAATAATAATTATATATATATATATATATGTGTGTGTGTGTGTGTGTGTGTGTGTGTGTCTGTTACTACTACTACTATTCCAAATGTTATTTTGTGAATATATATGTATCTAATTAATTCATAGGAGACTTTTTACCTAATTAATATAGCAAAAAATCTATTGACGAATTCTTTCATTTTTTGCATTCTACCAAACCAAACTATCAAACTCTAGATTCGCATGACATTGAAAATATATTTACCAATATTCCTGTTAATGGTACCATTAATATCATTTTATAAAATATTTATAACGATTCCTCTTACTTGTCCATCTTAAAATCAAATTTAACATTATGCGACAACTTCTGCATCCATCTACCAGACAAGCCCCATTTTCTGGTCATCTAAGAATTACGCGCTCACAAAACTAATGGTGTAGCTCTGGGATCTCACCATATATCTTCTTTCAAGGATTATGACATATCCAAACTCGAAAATAAAAAGGTCGACACAACAAACAAACCCTTTGTGTCCAGTCAGTCAGTTTCATTGCCGTACGTGACACGCATTTGGGAGATCATGTCTATTTCGATTCATTATTAACTAGACATATATTCACCTGCATTAGGCTACCATTTCTTTCACCCGTAGACTGATTGCCAAACAAGGCTATAGGACCCAGACTATCCTGCTATTCAACTCATAGACTATAAAATGGATTCATACTTTTCCCAATTATATTTGCGAGTAAGTTAACGTTACTAACCCGACCGGAATTAGAAATCAGCTCCCAGATTTCTCGTTCAGAGCCGGTATCCATTACACGATAGCACTACTTCAAGTCTATCAACGATATGTTCGTTCTGACAGATTAAAGAGATTAAAGAAGACATAAAATACACTTCCGTCCGTAAAAATCCTTTTCCCGATGTCCTTAATAATATTAATAGCCAGAAATTTATTACTTCAGCATACAAAAAGAAAAATGCAATTATTCAATTCTTAACTATCAATGACAATGAATTCCGATCCAATATAGAAGTCATTAAAAAGAAAACAACCTTATCAGCTGTCCAAAATGAATCGCTTTTGCTAAACAATTTACAATGAGGGATTATTCTAATATTAAACAAACACTTAATGGCTTTCATAATAATATTGTCGATAGAAAAATGCAATTATTTTTACAGACAATTAATGACAGTAACCCACTGCGAATCTTAGTTTTCTAGTCTTGATAGAGTTCAAAGACCTTTCCACGTGATATGATGAATTATGTTCCCCACCCCCTACAACCCGTTTCCCACAGATGAAATGTCACAAGTTTATCTCTGCTCTATCACTATTTGCATGCAAATTGTTCAGACGAACTACAATCGTTACATCCACCAGTTGTAAACATTACAGCCACCATTACATCGCCCATCGTAGCGAGTCATCCTTATTCACTTCACTGGCGAGATGTAAGTTCCACTCGGGCAGTTTCTTCCTACAAACCGCTGCTTCATGGAACCGACTCCCAAGATGATGTTTCCCCGATCAATACAATCTTAACCTGTGTTCGTCTAGTGTTAACCGTTATCTTTCACTCATATTCCCATAAACTCTTACTGTCTAACCCTCTACTTTGAACGGCTCTTGGGCCACGTACATAATGAACATGGTTATATATTAAAAATATTCACTCCTGAATTAATTTCAGTTGAGCACTCTGGGGGGGGAGGTGTGGGTTCGTAAACAGTGACTATTATAGCTATATAGCGAGACTCTTCACGATAGCGAATTGAGTCACTGGGCATGTTTCTAAAAATAAATATGCTAAAAATCCTACCGTGCGCCGACGGCTTAGTGGTTAGAAGCTCCGAC
The DNA here is from genome assembly GCA_903632075.3 of Acanthosepion pharaonis. Taxonomy (NCBI): domain Eukaryota; kingdom Metazoa; phylum Mollusca; class Cephalopoda; order Sepiida; family Sepiidae; genus Acanthosepion; species Acanthosepion pharaonis. The sequence continues at coordinate 727,166 of CAHIKZ030005292.1, read as the reverse complement.
TGACACCAATTCAGCCGGGTTTCGATCCTAGCTAGAGGCAACCGGATGTCTAGCCACACTGATGAGCTGTAAACAGCGAAACAGTCTGTCTGTGGATGACGTTATATATATATATATATTTCTTCCCACGATATAAACAGTTAAAGAAATATAGTCTTAAGATGCGCTATATTTATGGGATAAAGTGCTCACTGTCAGAGATAGAGCGTGTCTAAATATAAATATAAAAGTGAACATAGAAGTCAACACTTAATGGCGATTAAAAAAATATAAATAAATAAAATAAGAAATAAAAATAAAACTAAATAAAAACAATCAAAATAATTTAACCCAAATAAATAAATAAACAAATAAACGACTTCCGGTAAAATAACCGCCATAATAGACTACCCGCAATGCACCACTGACCCGTACATATATAAATAGCCGAGAGAAATAACAATACTCGTGGCCTGACGATTGCATCTAGCATGAAGCAGACTGTCGCCTCTAAGTGTTCACTTCTATGTTCACTTTCATATATATATATATATGTTTCATTAACATAACATTAAGCTTTCGGCTTACATATATGCACGTGTTTATCGTTGCTTGGAATTCATCCATGTAAACAGAAACATACTATCATCACTTTCTTGTCAGTGTATTGCTTAATATATTGTAGGGTAATTGTCATCTTTGATAATGGCTAATGTAAGCCGAAAGCTTAGATTGGATTAAAAAATATGGATCAATATTGTGATTTTCTTTCTTCGTTTAATGATAATGTTATTAAGCTTATCAGACGTTATGAAAAGAATTTACATAAAATAAATAGACAGCACTTGTCTATATTATTTAATGAAACATGTATGAATGAAAAAATGCTGCCTTAATACACACACAATATATATATATATATATATATATATATATATATATATTCTGTAGTTTACTGCTACCAGCAAATATTTCTTCTCCCGATGATGACCATTTTGGCCGAAACTAGTCGATGAATCTAAATGAAATAATAATTAAAAAAAAATGAAAGAATATTAATCTACAACCCAGTGTGTCTGAAGATTTTAATTTTTTTATATTTTTTTATTGTTCAATATATATATATATATATATATACAAAGAAATAATCACACATAGAATCAATCAGAAGTATTAATGCGATTATTTGATGTTAAAATGCTAGTACTTACGAATAGTCTTCTATTCATCATCAGGCATGTTTTTTTTCCTTATAAAATCAAAAACTTGAGACGATATACCTGTATGTCGACCGAAAGATGTTTTTTGAATATCTGCTATTATTGACGGATGAATAGAAGACTATTCGTAAGTACTAGCATTTTAACATCAAATAAACTGAAAACTACAGACAACAAGTTTATCGACGAGGATCAAACTCGCACTATGGATGAACAGGATTTTAATGCATATATTATGTTTTCTAGCGATGGATGTCGCCAATAATCGCATTAATACTTCTGATTGATTCTATGTGTGATTATTTCTTTGTATGTAAATCATATGCTGCCTAATGTTTTATATACACACATATATATATATATATATATATATATATATATATAACCGCTTAAAATTTATCATATGCTACAAAAAAGTACAAAGCATTCAACATTGTCGTTATCCACAAAAAATTAGTCTTTTCTGTAATTGATTTCTTTTGTCCCGCAATTAATTTCGCCTATAAAAGACTTTGTTAATAATAATAAAATCATTGTTCTTGTAGTACAGCATTCTTCTCAAGAAGACGGACTTAACATCTCTCTAAGAAAAATACCATACCTAAACTTCTTCCTCTATGTGTCGTGTCCTTTCAAGATGTTGGCGAACTTAACTTTCAACAATGACCTGTCTTTTATAGCTCTTAATAATTGTTGTATTTTTATTATCTCTTCTTAACTCTGTTCTGTCATCTATTTACACAAGCTCTCCAAGTAGGTTGTGAACTCAGTACGCTGATTCCACTTTCCGTGCCAGTTCTACCCGGAAATCACGCTCCCTAAACCCGCGCGGTATACGAAGACCAGACTGACAGATAAGTAAAAAGAGAATTATATTGTGTCGTAAATCATTATAATACTGTTCTTACGAGTATTCCTTTTAAGTATCCCCCGTTCGTCATCAATAATCACTGATGACAGCGAATGCCTATTGCTGTCATTATGGTGTGACATGGCGCAATTAGAAGCGAGATGTTGACATGTCTAGTGTGAACAACCGTTCCATTATGTCCCGCGTTTCTACCTCAGTAGACACCATGTTTTTAACTTCAAAGACTGGATCCCCTCTTTTGTCAGCTCGTGTCGACTGATGCATTTGCCTTGGTTGCGCCAGCATTTGCGAGCCGACCGTGTCTGTCAGCACTTCGGATGGAAATAGATTTACTTAATCAATATGATCAAGTTGAGTTGGAATTTTTACGTGATTGTTCGCACTCTCACTAATGGGGCCTGATTTCATCCTCCAGCTTGAGAATACATTAGAAATCGGGTTTTCCCTTGGTTGCGTCATTTCAGGAAAAATCAAGGATGAGAGTCACTGATCTGAAAAGTAATTTGGACCAACTTTTTCACTTCCTTCTGGATTTTTTGCCTGGTTTATAGCGATTAAAAAGAAACATAAATAAGGATTTTGATATTTATACTCTGGCTATGATGTAAAAGCATTGAAATATTAAAAGCCTTTTTTGTTTCCTTAAGTGTGTATAGGAAACAATTCTGAATTCAAAATTGTTAATCATTTTACCCCAACCAGGGTAATAAAACTACAATGACGCAAGGGCTTACTGAATGTTAAAAAAAAACATTAAGGAGAGAGAACAATAAAAGAACAGGAATTAAGAAAACTGAAGATAACTATTGACATTGCATTTAAATTTTTGAAGATCAAAGTTGATTGCAAAGCAAGAAGCCTAAAGTATTTTTCAGCGTTACTAAGAAAATAAATTCCATTACGATATTAGTAAAATTTACTGGATAATGTGGTAACTTATGTTTACAAATTATCCAATAAAATAATCATAAAAATATGTACTCATAAATATGTAATCATAAAAATATGTACCTGCTTTCTGTGTTTGTAACATTATCAACTTATCATGTTAGAATGTAATCAAGCAAGTTTTTATATATATATATATATATATATATATATATATATATATATATATATATATATATATATATATTATAAATTAATTGATTTAAAATATGGTTTTTAGAACTGTGTAGCGGAAAAAACCATATTTTAAATCAATTAATTTATAATATTATGCTCTGTAAATTTACATTGAGCACTATTTTGTAAAAATAAAAATATCTATAAGAACACCGGATTATATATCTTACTGTTCTTTCTTTATATATATATATATATATTAGTCTTTTTAGTCCTGCCAGTGATTTGCAAAGAAGTCCACAGATTATGCAAGAATGTGGATTCTTGGAGTATATGGCTGGAACAGCAGCAGATATTTTATTCCTTTCCCTAGTTTACCGAAGCTTGACAATGTTTGATGCTGCCTTGTTCTTAATGTCATTGTAGCATGTAATCTTCCATTCATTACGATGAATTACGATGTTCTCAAAGGTAGTGTGATTGATATTCGCAGCTAAGAGGTTACTCTTCAGCCTGTCCCTGTACCTAAGCAAAGGCCGACCCACGTTTCGATGACCATTGTCAAGTTGACCATAGATGAGCATTTTTGGAATTCTGTTGTCTTGCATACGTAACACATGACCTGTCCAGCGTAATTGTGATTTCACAATATATATATATATATATATATATATATATATATATATATATATATATATATATATATATATATATAAAAAAAAAAGTTTGATTCATGTTACCTTCACCGCCCTTATTAAAAAGAAGAAAGGACAATATCATGTTGATGCCTATTCATTTTATTCCGAGTACTTTTGCTATTATCACAATGTCATCATCAGGGTGTTGTTTTTACTAAGACAAAAAATTTCTGCGTTCATCATTTGTCTATGACAAAATTCTTGTGTTCATCTGAAACTTAAATTTTTACTTGTGAAGTGAAAAACGCTAATGTTATGTACAATTTTTAAAATTTCTTTTTCCTTTAAAAGAGAGACTAAGATATTATGAGAGGATCCTGTGAAAAATAAATAGACAAAACTTGTCTAAATCATATAATGAGACATGTGTTAATATATATATATATATATATATATATATATATATATATATATAGTAAGTTATGTTTTGTTTTCCTCTGTCTCTTTTGCCTTCAATCTATCCTGTGAGTAGCAGATTTTCCAATCCCTCTTTCCTCATTATATAAAATAGAAATTTCAACTGTCACTTCCTGATAAGTTTCCTTCTTTTCACTTTCTCTAAAATTTCGTCGTTGCTCACATGCTTGGTCCATGGTATCCTCAGCATCCTTCTGTAGAACCACATTTCTGCTGCCTCAGTTATGATCTTCATCTGTAAAGATACTGGCCAGCATTCCTTGCCTAAAAGATGACTGATATTATGGAACAGTTCAGCACGCTTTTCACAGCCACGTATGTCTTATATAAATTTATGTATGTCAGTTGGTGTTGTTATTATTATTATTATTATTATTAAAATTCTTTTTGACCTGCATTTTTTTTTATACTCCCAT
>CAHIKZ030005292.1:592500-717500 GCA_903632075.3 Acanthosepion pharaonis | reverse complement strand
GAGACGACAGAAAAAAAGAAACTCAAACAAACAGTGAATGGAAAGGTTCAAAATAATCGAAACGAAAAATAAAGCTGAAGGAAACTAAAAAAACATACAATAATAAAGAGAACAAATGAGATATAAAGAAAGACGGAAGAAAATTAGGATACTAAAGAAAGAGAAAGAAAGAAAGAAAGAAAGAAAAAAAGAAAAGAAAGAAAGAAGCAGGTTCTACATCCACAAGGTCATGAAAAGGTCAGTTTTGTTCCCGAACTTTCCATGTTATCTCGAGAGTCTTCGGAGTGGCTTAAAACCAGAGTCGCTACAAAAAGACTCATTCCTTCGAGGTATTCTTGTCCAATGCAAGACGGAAGTTTCACAAATGAATGAAATAAGCATAAATTGGTCCACGATTTTTTTCTTTTTTTTTCTTTTTTTTTTGTTCAGAATAATCAAAGCTGAAAGATAAAAGAAATGGAAGAAGAAGAAAAAAAAGTCTTTATTATTTCAAGACACCGGAGCACTAAATGCACTACACAAATACTTATATCACTTTCCATATGACAGATTTTTTTTTTACAAACTACTGCTTAAGCACTTCCGGTGAAATGATTGTTAGAAAATTCATATTACCAGCCATATCTAAGGATTATCAGTATTCAAAGGAAGCTCCATGTAAATGGTCTTTTGCCGAAAATGATTGTTTGAATCTAACACGGTGGTTAGAAAGCGTGTCTTGCAATACATATTAAGTTGACTCATAAGTAATTTATATTTTAGGGGCCCAACTGTAATGAGAAATGTAACATCCTAACTATTAGCCATACGTGGCAATGAAGAAGAAAGTGGAAATGCTATAAAATATCGTCGTTTTTTACACCACAAATTAGAAAGCGGACGGCGTAAAAAGGTGAAAGACAAGAGGGCATGAGACATTTAGAAAAATTTTAATGAGAAATGTCGAAAGAAAAATGAATGGAAAAGAACAAGAAACTCAGGTTATGAAATAACAATAGTAAGGGAATGTCAAAACGTTAGAAGAACATAATTTAGAAAGAAAGAAAGAAAGACTCAAAGAAAAAAGAAAGAAAAAATAGACGAAAGAAAGAAAGAAAGAAAGAAAGAAAAAAAGAAAGAAAGACTCAAAGAAAAAAGAAAGAAAAAATAGACGAAAGAAAGAAAGAAAGAAAGAAAGACTCAAAGAAAAAAGAAAGAAAAAATAGACGAAAGAAAGAAAGAAAGACTCAAAGAAAAAAAGAAAGAAAAATAGACGAAAGAAATAAAAGAAAGAAAGACTCAAAGAAAAAGAAAGAAAAAATAGACGAAAGAAAGAAAGAAAGACTCAAAGAAAAAAGAAAGAAAAAATAGACGAAAGAAAGAAAGAAAGAAAGACTCAAAGAAAAAAGAAAGAAAAAATAGACGAAAGAAAGAAAGAAAGACTCAAAGAAAAAAGAAAGAAAAAATAGACGAAAGAAAGAAAGAAAGACTCAAAGAAAAAAGAAAGAAAAAATAGACGAAAGAAAGAAAGAAAGAAAGAAAGACTCAAAGAAAAAAGAAAGAAAAAATAGACGAAAGAAAGAAAGAAAGAAAGAAAGAAAGAAAGAAAGAAAGAAAGAAAATAACAAAAAAAAACGAAAGGCACAAAGAACGAAAGAAAGAAAAGAGGAAACTAAAAAAAAAAACATAGAAAAATAAAGAGAACAAATGAGATACAGAGAAAGACGGAAGAAAATTAGAATAAGAAAGAAAAGCCACAAACAGCAAGAATGACACAAGAACAACTGATTCGTTCTATACCATCCGCCATATTCACTGACGGGAAGAATGAAAAAAACGATAGGCACAATGAGCGAAAGAAAAAAGAAAGAAAGAAAAAGAAAGAAAGAAAGAAAGAAAGAAAGAAAAGAAGATAGACAAAAAAACGAAAGAAAGAAAGAAAGATGAAAGGCACAAAGAAAGAATAATATAAATAAAAAAGGCGAAAGAAAGAAGAAAGAAAATACGAAAGACACAATGAAAAAAGAAAGAAAAACAAAACACGAAGAAAGAAAGAAAAACGAAAGGTACAAAGAAACAAAGAAAAACGAAAGGTACAAAGAAAGAAAAAAAGAAAGAAAGAAAGAAAGGCCGCCAATGCTTTTAATATATAATAACGGTTGATAAAAAAATGTGTTGATAAGTCGCAACTGTCGAGTTGATAAGGCACAACTTACCCCCCAAAACCTGAACTCCATGCAAGAAAGCTAATGCTGCGCATCGGTTAGGATCATCAGGGTATCATTCATTTAGAGTTCTTAAAACGCAATGAAACACTAAATGCACAATTATAAGCCCGGCAGCTGCAACGTGTCGAAATAACTTCTTCCCGAAATCAGCAGGAACAATATTGTTGTCTTGAATGGCAAAGCAAAGCCGCATACAGTAAGAATGACACAAGAACAATACCACCCGCCATATTCACTTGAACTAAACGCTTTAAGGAGAGGCTTGTGGATTTTGTTTAGCGGCATATCAACACTTCTATAGTTTATTAAATGCCGAAATGTAAATATTTTGAACACAATTTTATGGTTTCAACTAAATATATTTTGAACGCATTTGTATGCATTCAACTACTGATAAAAAGTTTTGTTGGTCATTTTGCTATAAATATGTGTTTTTGGTAATTTTACTACACTATGTCTTGCTGGCAGTTTTTTTTATATATGTATATAAAAATGTATTGCTGATAGTTTTACTGTAAAATGTACTTTTATACTTTCATAGTGTTTTGTTTTTGTTAGGGTATTCACTATTTGCCCATAGCTCGAACCCTAACAGGTGCTGCCACCCATAGTCATGGTGGGCATGGGAACAACAGCAATTCCATGCTCCTCAAAAGCTTCAATATCCTTATCAGAGGCCTTGCTACCGGATGTAGTTTATCGTCATACACAGGACTATTAAGAAGAGGAGGGTTTTCTCGAAGGAAAGCAAAATTCTCAGAGATTTGTCACTTTGTGGCTTTATTACTTTTCTTGGGGTGCGTCATTAACTCTTATATCAAGTTCCTAACGTTTTGTACGTCGAACCTTTTTAGGACCGACTTAGTGAAATACAAGCCTCCGCTGTGAAACTACTCTACAACACTAACGAGTTTGTATGACTGGATGACGGAAAAAGGTTTAGGAGAGACAACAAAAAGACAACATTTATAAAGAGCTATAAAAGACAGGAAATTGTGGAGAACCATGATCGTTCCGTGCCCATTTTTCTTAAAACTTCCTAATTGCTTATATGCCCCTTTTATGATATTCCCACCAAGATTCTATAGAGCCACGTCTCTTTTGAGTCAAGTCTGCTCTTCACCGGTGAGAGAATTGCTTCGCTTTCACTGTCCTATAGGATGATTGATATTACATAACTTTTCATCACTTTTCTCTTGTATACGTTTAATCATCATTTAGAACATCGAGCAGAAAATGTTTATCTTTCACATCATATATAATGAGTCCAACTGTCTGTGAATGATTCACTATTATTGCTTTGTGTCGGACGAGGCTAAACTTAGTTAATATTTTTAGAAACCGCTGATTTAAAATACTAATGTAAAATCTTATTGATTCCACTTGAGCCTCGATCGATACAGTCAACCACACTGTTTTATGACTCTTGACTGGTAGGCGTTTTCATCATGAAATCAGTAATAGTCGACTACGTTGATTAAGATTTAAATGCAATTAATGGTTGTCAAATCTTTTCTTAACCTCAGCCAACGAAGTAGGCGAGAGATTAAATATTCGCACTAAGTTTTCCCCCCATATATTATATATCCAGAAGTTTTAAATTAATTTTTAATTACATTTATTGGAAAGGTGGTCATTACGCTAAAGAAAAGTTAAATTTTGGAACGGAGACACGATTTCTTTTTCTTCTTCTTTTTTTTTTTTTTTTTTGATTGAGAGATATGTATTAAAACAACAGTCCGAAATATATTTGAAATCGAAGCTTACGCAGTTACCTCCCCTACATCCTATCTGTCTGTGAATCGATCACGACTAATATTTTATTGGTACTTGCGTTGGCAGAAATTATGCACTCTTATTGCTTACTAGTTAATTTTTTGTATTTTTCTCTACCACCACTTCTTTCTTTCTTTCTTTCTTTCTTTCTTTCTTTTCTAATTTCATTCTTTTTAGTCATTTTCTTTCTTTTTCACTTTCCTCACAATTTCTGTCTATCTATCTATCTATCTATCTATCTATCTATCTATCTATCTATCTCTTAATCATTCCTTCATTCTTTCCTACGTTCTTTCTTTCTTTCTTTATTTATTTATTTCCGTTCTTTCTTCTATTTTCTTCCTTCCTTTTTCGTATTTCCACTCCTTCTTTATTTCCTTCTTACGCCTTTTCTTTCTTCCTTACTCCTTTTCTTTTTCTTTCTCTTTCTTTCTTTTTTCTTTCTTTCTTTCTTTCTTTCTTTCTTTCTTTCTTATGTTCCCTCTTTCTTTCTTTCTTTCTTTCTTTCTTTCTTTCTAGTTATGTTCCCTCTTTCTTTCTTTCTTTCTTTCTTTCTTTCTTTCTTACTTCTTCTTTCTTTCTTTCTTTCTTTCTTTTTTCTTATTTATTTCCTTCATACCTTCCTACTTTTTTTTCTTTCTTTCTTTCCGTTTATTTATCTTCGTTGAATAGATTTTTGTACCCTCAGAATGCAAATTATGCAGTTGCAAATTTATTCTTCACACGTACCTGATTGCAATATCTTATTCACCTTTCAATGCATTTTCCAATACAACTAACGAGTTGTAAATGCATCCACCCTCGCAGCGACGATGAATATGATTAATTTTACTTATATCCTCTCTATATTGATTGGTATTCACCAGGATAGATAAAGTCAAAATAGTCAGTGAAAAGGCGACTACTAGGTGGCTAAGGTATCTGCGTATTCCCGTGTAAAAAGCATCCATTTCGAACGGTGATTTTCAAGGCAAAACAGTTAGGAGAAAAGTACTGCAAAATATAGCCATGTGCCATACTGACCAAAACTTAGTAAATATTAACAAGCTAGTATCTAAAATAGGATGTACTCTAAAAGAAAGTATGTCGAGCATGTACTCTAAATAAGAAAGTTATTGAGTTAAAACGTAGTCTAGTCCTGGGTATGACGATAAACTACATCCAGCAGCAAGTCCTCTGATTGGGAGATTGGAGATTTTGAGGCGCGTGAAACCACCTTTTTAATTGCTTTTGTTCTCAGGTTCACCCTGACCCGGGGTGGCAGCATGCGTTAGAGTCCCAGCTATGGACAAATAGTAAACCCCCAAACCAAAACAAAGCACTATGAAAGTATTAAAATACATTTTTATAGTAAAAATACCAGCAATACATTTTTCTATAAAAAATCACCAACGATACATATTTGCAGTAAAATGACTACCATGCAATTTACTGTAATTGAAGGCATACAATTGCATTCAAAATATATTAAGTTGAATCCAAAAAGAAACCACTGAGGTTGATATGTCGCTAAATAACATCAACTAACAAAACAACCAACATGAAAAAGAACTGTTTCATGACATTAATCCATATAATACCCTGCAATTTCTTAAAGAACTCAAACTGTATTCCAAAATATAAAACACACTTATCATCGCCTCTAGTAATTATGCCCACACAAACGTGTATACGCACAAAAGCTAAGTATCATTTACCATGTATTCAGTTGTGAAAGCAGAATGACATATATCATATTTTTATTACTTCAAAGCTACCACGAAAACTAAATTTCGGCATTAAATGACCCATAAGGAGTTGATATGGCGTTAAACAAATCAATCAACTTCAAAGCTCTCCCCCAAATACATTTCTGCATTAAATGGCCCATGAGGAGTTGGTGTCCCGTTAAACAAACAAAACAAAACGTGGTCATAGTTAATTCCATAACACGTGTAATGAAATGGCTGGGGTGCTGATTAGATGATAACGCAAGACTAGAATCTTCATTACATCTTTTATTTTTTCAATCTTATATTCTGTTAGACACTTTCGGCCAGTGTGTATGTTGTTAAATTTTAGTGCAATACCACACGCTTTGTGGCTGAAATACCTACGTACTGCCCCATTCCATAATGTCGTTAATGCTAGAAGCCAGTTAAATTTTAGTGCAATAACACACACGCTTTGTGGCTGAAATATCTACGTACTGCCCCATTCCGTAATGTCGTTAATGTTAGAAGCCAGTTAAATTTTAGTGCAGTGCCACACACGCTTTGTGGCTGAAATGCCTACGTACTGCCCCATTCCGTAATGTCGTTAATGTTAGACGCCAGCTAAATTTTAGTGCAATAACACACACGCTTTGTGGCTGAAATACCTACGTACTGCCCCATTCCGTAATGTCGTTAATGTTAGAAGCCAGTTAAATTTTAGTGCAATAACACACACGCTTTGTGGCTGAAATACCTACGTACTGCCCCATTCCGTAATGTCGTTAATGTTAGAAGCCAGCTAAATTTTAGTGCAATGCCACACACGCCTTGTGGCTGAAATACCTACGTACTGCCCCATTCCGTAATGTCGTTAATGTTAGAAGCCAGCTAAATTTTAGTGCAATAACACACACGCTTTGTGGCTGAAATAGCTACATACTGCCCCATTCTGTAATGTCGTTAGTGTTAGTAGCCAGTTAAAAACAGTATTTTGAATAGAATTTCGAAAGTAGGTAGGCCCTTTATGATTGGATGTCTGGCGCAATTATATCTTCCTTTTTCTAGTGACTTTGTGCCAGACGAAACTAAAGTTTATCCCTGTCTGTAATCAGCGAAAATCCGTTCTGATTTCTTTTTTTTTAATAATACGTTACACAATTCCATTTATTTTCTTTAATGTTTATTTTTGTTTTAAATTTAAAATATTTTCTATAAAATTTAACCTGCTTTCGTCAAAGCAATTCAACAGTTTTGTTCAGACCAAAATATCTTGCAGTTCACCTACAGTTTATACGTAATCACTCGCATAAGCAGTGCACTATCTAAAAAATGGCTTCCTTTTTATCGATTATTTTCCGATGCAAAAGAATCGAAATTTCTGAAATGAGGAATTAAATTATCATTATTTACATTATTTATATTCAGACTAATATCCTCATCTTTGTTGTTATTATTACAACGTTTCGGCTATTGTTCCTACCAGCTTTCTTCAGATATCTGTATATTCGTGTATTTGGTGAATCCGAAGGAAGCCACTGATATGTTTTCTCAATAGACCTAGCATAGAAATAAATGGGAATCATTAATAAATAAATCGAAACGACAAGAAGACTTCAAGGAAAGCAGCAGCAGTAACAAAAGAGGAGCGGAAGTGAATGATAAGTGAAACAGCAGGAGCGTCAGCAGCAGGCAGGCAACAATCAGGACATTTAAAGGTTCCAGGTTCAGGATTATCGCACGGGATTAAAGAGTTCTGGATTAAACCGTAGTCGAGATTAAAGAGGCTTTGGTGAAATAGTAATGGCGTGTTCGATCCCTGGGCTTAGATTCAGTAAAAAAATATAGTAATCAGTAACTGAGCAGTATTAGAAAAGAACAACACTAAATATACCTAGAGGTGGACAGTAGAACGTAGATTAAATAAAGTTTTAAGTTGGAAATTACCTGAAGGTTACTTTAATCGACATAAGCCTGAAGAAGGTCATAGACACAACCATCGAAACGTTGTGGTAATAACAAAGATGAGGATATTAGACCTGGTTATTCTGATGTTGGTATTTTGATAAATTGAAAAAGAAAATAACGATGAATTCCTCTCAGTTGGATAAAATATTCGAAAACACCTGTCATCTATGATTACACAATGTATTGCATTTCGTCCCTTCAGGGGTTTCTCAGTAAGTATTTCATAAATATCACTTGACACGAAAATCTCTTATTGCCTGAAAACATATTCAATATTCTTTGTATTCGCGTTTTTATTAATGCCATGACCCTTCAGAGCGTAGCTGACTTAACTCTCTAGAGCTTCTTTCTCAGAAGTTTGCTTAATTGGCATGCATTTGCGTGGGGAAATGTTGTATTGAAAAATTACAGCGGACAAGACATATGGGGATTTTCTAAGAGCAGCTTAGATGCGACACAAGGCCGAGAGGAAAGGGTCCCTAATGAGAATCTAACTCACCTTTTCTTCTTTTTATGTGCCATGTTATTTCAGGACGTAGACGATCATGGCTCTCCACCTCTTCCTCTATCCCTTGCAGCTCTCAGCAAGTTCCTTCCCTCTGCTTCCTCCCCAACACCACTTTCTGTTATCCACTTGTTTAAGCCCACCAGGTATGTCACGCGCTGTTTTCACTTGTCTCTATTCGACCCGTGAGTATCAGATTCTCCAGCCCCCCCCCACCTTCCTCGTTATGAGTCCCAGAAACTTCAGCTGCCTCATCATGATGTTAAGTATAAGCCTCCTCCTTGTTTGAAACCTCACATCGTTGATCACACGCTCGGTCCATGATATCCTTAGCATCCTTCTCTAGAACCACATCTCTGTCGACTCAAGCCTCCTCTCCATCTTCAAGGTAATCGTCCAACATTCGCTGCCGTAAAGAAGGACAGATATGTAACAGTTTAGTATTCTTTTCTTTGTTACCAAAGAAATCCTCCTGTCTCGCAATATTCTGCCCAGTGAGACAGGCTTGTTAACCATTACACCACGTCGAAGTGCCCAAAATGGACAGGACATATGAGATTAAATAGAAATCGCTGATTACGTGTCTGGACTCAGAGTACTCCAAGTACGTTAGAATTATCAGACATAACCACAGTATATTTAAGTTTAATGTAACAACCACTTGTCGCATAGAATCGATTCATGTTCTTCTCCTATATTACCGTGTTCCTTTAGAATATAGGCAAATATGGCTCCCGAAAATTTCGTCTCCTTCGTAGCTCTTAATAAACTTTGTCTTTCGTTATTTCTCCTAAACCCTGTTCCACCATCCATTTACTCAAGCGCACTAAGTATATATATATATATATATATATATATATATATATATATATATATATATATTTTTCAATAAAGGTGCAATTAATTTACAAATTCATGAATTATTCATACAAAAACAAATACAAAAAGTTAATGATTTAATTGGCGAGAAATCCATCGTCGCGAACAATTCAAATAATATACAAAAACCCCGAACCTGTTTATGAATGAAAAAGATCCTTGTTTCTATAAATTTCTGTTGCATGAGTTCTTATTATTTTTTACAAGAAAAAATCGTCTGTTCATACAGACATCCTCAGGTATGGAATAGATTTTGTTCTTGTTTTTACAACAGTACATATATTTTCGTTGTCTTCTTATTACTGAGAGAAAAAACAACTCATGCAACAGAAATTTATAGAAACAAGGATCTTTTTCATTCATAAACAGGTTCGGGGTTTTAAATTGTTCGCGACGATGGATTTCTCGCCAATTAAATCATTAACCTTGTATTTGTTTTTGTATGAATAATTCATGAATATATATATATATATATATATATATATATATATATATATATATATATATATAAGCGTTTCATCCCAGGCAAGGCAGGATTGCCACTAGCAGGCAAGAGGTTTACAGAGTGTGAAAGAAAGAGTAAAGAAGGGTGTTTGAAGAAAGGATAAAGAGAAGGACGTTGATCAAGATCAAGGCATCAGACGATGGCGATTGACATTATGCGTTGTTTTCATCTGTCCCTCTTGCCTTCAATTTGCCCAGTTAGTATCAGATTTTCAAAGAACTCCTTCTTCATTATGTATCTGAGAAACTTCAACTCTCTCTTCCTGATGTTAAGTATAAGTTTCCTTTTTGTTTCCATTTTCTATAAAACTTCATCACTGCTCACATGTTTGGTCTATGGCATCCTCAGCATCCTTCTGTAGAACCACATTTCTGTTGCTTCAAGTCTCTTTCATCTTTGAGGAAATTGTTCAGCACAACAGCAAGACAGATATCAAGTGACAGTTTTGAACTCTTTTTCTTGTTTTTAGTAGAGTTTTCTATTTCTTAGTACTCTGCATAGCTTTTGGATGGCATCTTTAGATATCCAATATACCTTCGAATTTCTGCATCAGACTTTCCATTCTCTGCTAAAACACTTTCCAGATATTTAAATTTTCATGCTTATTTGATTTTGGTATCTCCAATATGCAATTCACACTTTGCGTTCATCCATTTGCTAATAACTATGCATTCTGTCTTCTTGCAGTTGATCTTCAGTCCTTTCATCTCACTTTCCTTCACTACCTTCTGTTTTTGGAGTTTTCTTTCTATGTATGCTAGTATCATCTACATATCTTATGTTGTTAAGATTTTGGACAGATGTTTATTTTATTTTTCCTTGTTGTTAATTTCTTTTTCTTTCTGTGTCTGCTAGCAACACTATGTCATATGCATACTTTATATTGTTAAGGTTATGGCTGCAAATAATCAATCCTGATAGAACTTCTAGTGTCTTTTTGCTATCACTCCTAGGCCTTTTTCCGCCATTCATTTACTCAAGCTCACTGAGTAGGTTGTTTTCCACTGTCCAACTTGCCTTCAATCTGTCCTGGGAGTGTCAGATTTTCCAAGCCCTCTTTCCTCATTATGTGCTCTAGATATCGTCGTTGCTCACATGTTTGCTTCATGGCATCCTCAGAATCCTTCTGTAGAACCACATTTCTGTCCAAGTTTCTTCTTCATCTGTGAGAAGTAAAGTAACATGTCAACAGCAAATCAATTGGTATACCTGATATCTTTTAAAATTTTCTTCCATTTCTCTCTCGTTTGTTTTGTTTTCCAACGGATCTGACTGCCGTAAACGATGGGTATGGTTAAAAATTCTTCTAGGGGATAAATAGAAGAACAGACTGGGTCCTATAGCCTTGGTCGCCAACCAGTCTACTGCAGAAAGAAACGGCAACCCGCTGCGGAAAAATCTGCAAGGTCAGTCATGAATCGAAAGAGACATGATCGCTCAAGCGTCTATCATGTATGGCATTTAACTGACAAGGAGATACCTGAAATAGAATCATGGTAACAAAATTGTTCCAACGAAAATATAGTACAGGAAATGATAATTGAATGCATGGTGGTGTAATCAGGGACGGCTAGCAGGTGGACGGCTAGCCTGATTGAAAGCCCAGATCAGTGCTTGTAATCCTTGCTATCTTGTCAACATTTTCTATTATTATTTATATACGTTACAAATTAAACTAAGCACAACTGAAGATTAAAGGATAAAACATTTTCGTGGATTTTGACGTCATTCTACGGGGGGTTTTTTTTCGTTAAAATCCGTGAATTTATTTTGCTCATCCTAAGTTTCGATAACCCAATATAAAATTCGTCATTTCTTATCCTTAATGTTGAATATGTTAAATTATTCAATTTATTAAAAAAAAAAAATCTCAAGTTAATGTTAAAAATTGCCACAAAACATGGTTGATTTTTTTAAGATAGAAAATACATTATGACATGTCTTTAATTTGTATTTATATACATTGTATTTTTTCAATTTTTCTAGTTGAATTGTTCACCGATATTGCAAAATACATTATTGTACATATTTGTTACAATAAAATCTCTATTTTATATGAATACAGTGTAACCCGGATATAAGAGAGTTGTCGGGACCGGAGAAGAAGTCTCTTATATCCAGGTTTCTCTTATGTCTGGGTTTGGTCTAATTTATATACATTAACACAGGCTCTAATTTGGGAGCAGAGAAAATCTCTCTTATATCCGGATTTCTCTTATATCCGGGTCTCTTATATCCGGGTTACACTGTACAACCTTATGAAAATTGAGATGTAGTAGAGTGGGGCCCTCGTATCATAGATTCGGGGGTGGAGCACGAGATCCATGCACCGGCGCTGGGTAGAATGGATAATGGCTCGGAATGAAAAATCGGAACGATGAGTTCGAATTCTAGTCGAGTTCGTTACATCGAATTACGGGCGCATAGCCTTGGGAAAGGTAGGAATCCATTTCTTCTCCGCCTATCGATGGGCCTGAATAGCAGGACAAAAGGGGTTCTATAGCCTGACTTGGCAAACAGTTTAGGAAAAACCAGCCTGGAGAGTGTTATGCTCTATCAGGCTATCTTGATCAAGGCACAATACTACTGCTAGAGCTGCTGTATATATGGTGCCTAATCGGCCCTATTGCATTATAGGACTCGTGATCGTAAATGGCTTTTGAAATGGTAATATTAGCCGTTTCATTATATTATATTATAATATTAGCTATTTCATTATATATTATATTATACCGTATATATATATATATATATATATATATATATTAGCTATTTCATTATACTATATATTATATTATATTTATTATGATATTAGCTATTTCATTATATATTATATCATATATATATTATATTAGCTATTTCATTATAATATATATTATATTATGAAGAAATATAGTCTTAAGATGTGCTATATTTATGGGATAAAGTGCTCAATATCGGAGATAGAGCGCGTGTAAATATAAACAGCAGTGGCCTGACGATTGCATCTAGCATGAAACAGTCTGTCCCCTCTAAGTGTTAACTTCTATGTTCACCTTTTATATTTATATATTATATTATATATATTATAATATTAGCTATTTCATTATATATTATATTATATTATATATATTTAATATTAGCTATTTCATTATAAATTATATTATATATATTGTATTAGCTATTTCGTTATAAGGAAACATTCGGCATTCATTGACTGAGCAGCCGGTTGAAATTTATAGAATCCTTCTCTTAAAATATTTTGTCATGAAAATAGGTATCTCAAGTCCAGTAACTGTTATTTCCAATATTGATAGGGGCTTCCATGGGGGCAGTTGTTGCTGCTGTTGAAAGTCTTCAGATGCGACTTCTTCGTGACTAAGTAACGGCAATTCACGAGGTTCAGACAAGGCTGGTTTTCATTGAGAGCTACACAGATTTGCGAATATTGCTGATCCTAGAAAAGGATACAGGCTCAATGCACAAGCTAATATCAGGAACATTTCTTAAAATATCATATCATAATTCTATATTTTCCTTAAATATAATTGTAAAGGGTGTTTCATTAAGACTGATTATATATAAGGGTGTTTCATTAAGCCGGATCAAAGTCGGCAGTAAATTGGTGAAAATTTATTTATTTCTCTATCAGATCATATTATTTAAGTCATAGCAATTATATGTAAAACATAAGAGATGGAGAACATGAGACCAAGAAGGCGCGGTGTGGCCCTCTCGTGGAGTTGAACATCATCTATGCTGATAGGAGACAGGGACGTTTCTCTATGCTGAGTAAATGACAGCAGTTTCGTTTTGGATGCATTAAAAGTTCAAAAATATAATTCTGGGTGTAAATCCTTGCATCCATACTGTGCATTTTGAGAGCTTAATGAAAATCTTATTCGGCGTTTTGGTAGGATTATTCTTTGGTTTTTTGATGGTTTTTCTCTTTTCCCTATTATGTAGTCACCGACTACATACCAATTTAGTGCACCTGTGATAGCTTTTAAGCGAGCTTTATTCGTACTGCCGTTACTTCGAGTTTGTTGTTGTTAAAAGATTGGGTTCTTTTATTTCTTTCATCGAAATTTATTGTTAATGAGAGACGGCTGTTTTGTAATTGCCGAAGAAGAAAGTGCAAATGACTTTCTGCGATTTGCCAGAGAGTGCAACAGAATGTCCGTTTCATGATGATGGGAAAGAGGCTCAGGTGATAGTGAATCAATAGTATCCGAAAAAGGGGGTCGATTCCCCTTCAGAGAATAGAAGGCGACTCCATTCTCATTGAAAGGAAATGACGCAAAATGAAATGCTGAACAGCTAATTAAGATCTTGCATTGAAACGCATTCCTTTTAGCGGTGCTCCAGGTGTGAAAGCTGATTTCAGTAATGACCCCCGCTAATTTTTTTTTTTTTAATTCTATTTCAGGGGAAAACGATTAGATCGTATTTGTGAAGAAGCCAATTTGCCACTCAACTTGTTGTAATGAATTTGAAAGACGTGTCACGTGCGAAAGTACTAGTTTTCTTGCACTGAAAATTCATCAAGAAATCGTCGACAAGATATCACGATATAATCCACAGACCGTTTTTCGAGATTATTTTCAGTCATTAAATTCATAAAAAAATATATATATATATATATATATATATATATATATATATATATATATATATATATATATATATAATTTTGAAAAAACAAACAAAAATCCTTAAATGTAGTTAAAATAAAACAAATGTCGACGTCAGAACAGATTCGGTTTTTATAAACCTTTTATTTGACAATATTCATCAAAATTGTTCAGTTCAATATATTGTCTACGAAAAGGACATTAAAACACAACGTCTTATTCAGAACAGTTTCATTTTAACTCCATTTAAGGATTTTTGTTTGTTTTTTCAAAATTTCTTCATTCTGTCGGATTTATATCCATTTATATATATATATATATATATATATATATATATATATATATATATATATATATATATATGTATGTATGTATGTATGTATGTATATATAAAGGCTCAAACACTAATATTCCATAGTTATAATTTATTACACTGGAATCGTAATCACGAACCAATTCATCAGACCTACAAATTCAAAATCTCTGATGAATTGGATCGTGATTAAGATTCCAATGTAATAAATTATAACCATGGAATATTAGTGTTTGAGCCTTTTATATTATATTCTTATTCTGTTCTTGGCATTGAGTTCTAACTGGATTCTATGCTTTTGGAAACACACACACACACACACATATATATATATATATATATATATATATATATAAATATTGACCACTGATATTATATATATGTGTGTGTGTGTGTGTGTGTGTGTGTGTGTGTGTGTGTGTGTGTGTGTGTGTATACACACACATATATATATGGAGAGAGAGAGATGTATGTAAATACATTGTATTCTAACGTAAACAGATATGAGAGATAGAGAAAACCCGGCCAAAGTTTGTGTTTAAATGCAGTAATTCGCGCTTTGCTAGCCGGAAGTTCTCTGTGAGTGAACAGTCATAGCACGCCAGGCTTAATGACGCTTCTGTATACACACATACACACACCTACACGCACGCACATATTTGTACACATATAATTTATTGTATTTCCAACTAATGAATAAACATACTTTTCATATAATTAATTGCACACAGATGCATAATAACTAAGTATGCATAGAAAACAGAAAAATCTTGATTTAACAGAAATAAATCCCATTTATCCATTTTAATAGGTGAAAAAAGTATTCGTACAATGCAAATTTCAGATTTTAAAACTTTTAAATAGTTTTAATACCCTAGATTATTCAAGTGGAATATTCTAGAATGTTTCAATAACGCTATCAGTAGTTATTCTTAACCTAAAAGTACAAACAGAACATTCTGGAATTGATATTCCTGCAAGAAGGTTATCATCAGTGCAAGAGGTAAAGAATTGACAAATTCACAAAAAAAAAAACAAAAAAAAAACTGATTGTTAAGCTCTGGAAAGAAGGCAAAAACCTGAATATTCCATTTACTGCTATTAGTTCATTAATTGCAAGGCATAAAAAAAACTCAAAACTGTTGAAATCTAATGAACAGGTGCTTCACGGAAGATTTCTTTAAGATCTTCGATGAAATTAATGCGTCAAATTAAACAAAATCCAATGGTTACTCATCAAGAGTTGCAAGATGATTTGCTTTCATCAGGAATCTGTGTCATTAAACGAACAATAAGTAATGAAAGTTATCGGAACAATCTAATATCACGTTCCGCTCGGAAAACTCCACTGCTGTTGAAAAGACACAGAGATGCCAGGTTGAAATTCGTTTGTGAACATAAGCATAAGGAAAAATCGTATTAAGTATTATGGACAGATGAAACCAAAATTGAGTTGTTTGGATGCAATTCTAGAAATCATGTATAGAGGAAAGATGATGATGCCTTTAAACAAATGAACACAGTTCTAACAGTGAAATTTAGTGGTGGCATCATTGTTTGGGTGTGTTTTTCTGCAAAAGGTGCTGGCAACATATCATTGAAAATTGTAGAATGAATGCCGCAGCATACCAAAATATTTTGGAAGCAAATTTAATGATTTCAATTGAAAATATTGACTGGATCTTCCAAGATAATGATCCTAAGAACACTGTAAAATCTACGAAGAAATAGCTTGCTGCACATAATGTAAATGTCCTGAAATTGCCAAGTCAGTCCCCGGATTTAAACCCAATCGAGAATTCGTAGCGTTATTTGAAAATTCAAATCTAATCGAGATCACCAATATCCGGGATCTGAAGACCATATTTGAAGAATAATGGAACAAAACACCAACTAAAATTTGAAAATCATTACTTGAGAACTACAAGAAGAGGTTGGTTGCTGTAGAGGGGAATAACAGCTATTCTACAAAGAATTAAATGAAGATTATGTATTATTTGTGTATTGTACGCTTACTTTTTCAACCATTGAAATGGATAAATGTGATTTATTTCTATTAAATCAATTATTTGCTGTTTTTGTGCATATTTAGTTATTATGCACCTGGGTTCAGTTAATTATATGAAAATTATGTTTATGTGACGTCCCTAAACACAGCCTTCGCTCGCTCTTCGCTGTTTCGTTCGGGTGTCGCCGCTCCAAACGTGACGTCCGCCTGTTTGCGTCAATCGTGTTGTCCCGTCCTGTGACGAACAACTGGCTTGGTATCCTGGTCACGGCACCAACTGTGACGTCCCTAAACACAGCCTTCGCTCGCTCCTCGCTGCTTCGTTCGGGTGTCGCCACTCCAAACGTGACGTCCGCCTGTTTGCGTCAGTCGTGTTGTCCCGTCCTGTGACGACCAACAGGCTTGGTATCGGTCGCGGCACCCAAATGTGACGTTCTAACCTTTTGGTGATTCGGATGGGAATCTGGTTAGATTCGATATCAGCCTCGTCGTTCCCAACTCACTTCCAACGTCTGGTTACCAAAGTAACTGCGTTGATCTCCAGTCTTCCTACCCACGTTGTGAATTGATCTTAGGCAGACGAAATCAATCAGTAGTTGGGGCCGTAATGCAATTCGAGTTCAACGAGGGTAACACCGCACAAATATGCATAAAAGAAAATAAAATGATAACTCAAAAGTTCAATGTATCAAAAAAAGGATAACAAAACTTTATGTCTAGTTGCTGGATACATAGGACTGCGTCTATCTCCCGTTATATGGATTGTGACACGTTGTTTGTTGTTAGGCGAGTTTTAACACTTTAAGTTGTCTGTTCTTCAAGAAATTGGTTCTTGGTGTGTCTTCAGGCGAAAGTCGAAAAAACTTATTTTGGTGGTCTGGATCTAAGTCGCTCTTCAAAATAATTGTTCTTGGATTGAAGATGAGTTCGGAAGCTGCGCGAATCTTAGTCAGCTGCGAGACCTGCTTCAACTGAGCACTCTCCTCAACTCAACTCAACTCAACTCTACTGAACTCAACTCAACTGGAAACTCTCTCTGGAACTCTCTGAACTGAACTGATTTTTGCTCGCTGCGACTTTGCTTATATGGACGCCGATCAAAACCGGGGTGGGTTTTGTCGGCGTCGGAGGTTCCTCGATAATAATAAATACATATCCACTTCTTTTGTTTTTGGTTAGGAATTTTCCACTTCTTTCCATTTTTGGGAGTCTTCTCTTACTCCCACCTTCTCACCATACTTCAGAGGGGCGTCAACTGTCCTCCCCACTTCTTCGTAGCAACCTCTCATACCCACCCTCTAGGTGGGCGGCAACAGCTTCCCTCCTTGCGTCACGTGATCACCACTCGGCCAATGATGTCCAGCCGGGCGTGTGCGGTCCAGCGGGCTTTGTTTCAGGAAAAAAAAATATATCTTGCTCAAAAAAAAAAAAATTATCTTTTTCTTTTCATTTTCTTTCCTTAATCGCAGCTCTCATTTTCTCTGGCCGCCAACAGAACAATGCGACTAGTGGTGTCATAACCCCTGTTCTCATCTGGGCTTCGTCAGTCAGATTTTAGCTAATTATCAGAATGGGTGGTCGACTAACGCAACACAGTCGACCGTCGCCTCGAAAAAAAACAGTTCCATTGTTCTAGTCATACTTTGGCGCAAATTTCTGATAACATAGTTCTGTTATCACAGCCAAAGATGTCTTGTCAAAAAAAAAACGGTCAGCCGTTACTTCGTGTGCGGCTTAGCAGACGACACAGTTAATTTTTCATATCTATCCAAAGCCCTGTATTTCACCTGTTCTTTGTCAATTATCAAAATAACATTTTCAATTGGAGTTTTCTTGGCTAGTCGGTCTGTGGTTTGCTAATTAGATGTTTTGCCCGCATTAAGCAGCTGTTATCTATCTCCGATAACACAAGTTCGTCGCCAGAACATAGTCGTTTCCCTTATCCACTTAGAATTTTTCTGCCATGGTAATGACCCTTTTCGCCATTTGCTACTTATCAAAATAACATTGTCAATTGTCTCTGGTCGTGGGTGTTTTTTTTTATCAGCCACGCTTAATACAAATATAAAATTTCTCACTTAGCTGATTTATGTTATTTTCAGTATCTGGACTCTAAACATTCTTGGATGGATCCTCCAGGAATCGCTTCGTCCGCTCATCAGGAGTTACCAGCAGTTGACTTGATTTTCGCTTTTTTATATATTGAGTTAAAAATATTTTTTTGTGTACAATCCGACCACAGCTCTATAAGAATCCATTTAAACACACATACAAACTTACCAGACTCCATCCGAAACATACTAGTAGGAAATGCAAACATAACCTCGTTCACATGTTAAAAAGATTAAAAATAATGGAAGCCTTAATGATAATAAAAAAGAAAAAGCCAACACTCAATAATATTAACTACGAACACGGCCACAATGTGCTAACCGTGTTCGGAAATCAAAACATCCTTAAAACTCTAGAAACATACATACAACCCATACACACAATTAGAAAGCAAAAATAAAATCATCTTTGATAATGGCTAAAAGTATAGCAGAAATCACTCAGAATTACAGAACATTTGGACAGTTTCTACACACTCTGAAACATATATATATATATATATATATATATATATATATAGATAGATAGATAGATAGATAGATAGATAGATAGATATTAGAAATAAATAAAAAAAACGCAATATTTTGAAAAAAATTAGAAAACCCCAGAATATTCTGGTATATAGACCTACTTTTAAATCATCTCTGACCCCGGAAATAACTTCGCCGAATGATAAAGAAAATAAAAGAAACGAATAACATAAGTTTATAAGGAGTAAATTATGAAAAGAAGAAATTACCACGATATCCTATGCAGGTGGACATACGCACACGTACAGGCGTACACGCATAGGCGTGCGCACACATACACACATATACACTCATATACACGCATACAAGAAGAACATTTAATCAAATATCAATAAAAATGTGCATATTTTTTTTCTAGCCAAATATAAAATTATAAAATTGTTAGACATTTGCTGATATCTCCTGAAGAGTAGGGCGAACAATTACACAACATTTCGTCTACGATATATAGGAGGCACAGTGGAGTAGTGGGTAGCGGCTCGGATTGAGGGATCGGAGAGCCGAGTTCGAATTCCAATCGAATCGATTACATTCACTTACGTGCTTGGGAAAGGTATTAATCATCTTCTTCTCCCCACCTCCCAATCATGGATAAATAGCAGTACAGACTGGGTTCTATAGCCTGGGATGGTAACTGAACTAGAAGAAGAACAATTCTGAATTCAAAACTTGCTGAGAGTCGTTTGGGGACCTTGTGGCACGTGGTGGCTAGGCATTAAGTCATCTTTCTTTACTACTGTTCAACCGGTGGTTGGGTATTACGTATTATTTTGAGAGTCGTTTGGGGACCTTGTGGCACGTAGTGCACCAGGTCTCTGTATTCGGCCCTTCAAAAAGTGCGGTTGGTTCTGCACAAAACCTTCACCACTATAATCAAATCATATGTACTGGTGTCTGGCTGTCGATTCCTAGGAACTGAGCTGTTATGACCCTCATATATCGATTACGGCGGGAGAGTCCACCTTATATATATATATATATATATATATATATATATATATATATATATATATATATATAAAATTCCTTTCAATTCTTAATGTAGCTAACACCCTACTGTCAGCTAAGTGATAAATTTTATATTTTATATTTTTATTTTTGTATTAATCATATATAATTGAAATTTCTTTGCAATACTTCATCATTAGTGCTATAGACGACACAAGAATAAGTAATGTACAAATGTCTTCTACTGCATCCTCTCTTTTATCTTCCTCTTGCTCTATATGGCAATTTTGATGTATCATGTGTTTGCACCTTTCTATAACTATCTACTTTACAGTTTTTACTCATAGTTTTCCAACAAGCAACCTTATCTCTCCCCAGATAAGAAATCAAACGTTAATCTTTAAGGCATGCACCTGCTTACACGATCCAAATAGCCTGGTCAATATCTAAGAAAACCTCTACTGTAAATTTCTACTACCCAGAAAAGGGTTCACTTGAACAACATCCAATGCGGAAGAAAGTCGACATACAAGGAACGCAACAAAAGATGTATAGATTCAAATACAAGAACATTTCATAATCAAAAAGAAAACTGAATCAGTATTTATCAGAGCATGTGATATATTTAATTATTATTATTATTATTATTATTTTGTCTCTTGAACTCAGAACTGAAACCATTATTAACTCTTTCAGCCCTGACCACCGCTTTGCCGGTGGTAGAGATAAAAAAAATACGTAATACCCAACCACCGGTTGAACAGTAGTAAAGAAAGATGACTTAATGCCTAGCCACCAGTTGTAACTATTTTTATATCTACCGGGAAACATTACATACCAATTATTTGGGAATTTTGACTCTGGAGCTCAGGCAGAATTATTAAAATTGTTCAAGAACGTAGGGATCAAAAGGGTTAATATAGGATATTTAATTATTTTAAGTAGTAGATCTCAAATAAAAAGATACATTATCTAGATTAGTACAATCTACAGATGTAATGAATTTTTTTTATTTATTAATCCGATAGATTGTTATCACTTTAAACGTTATTTTTAGTGGATACTCGTACTTGAGTAGACGCCCCGTTTCTTTATTAAACAGTATATTTATTTATTTTCGTCTACCGGCCTGAATATTCGAGAAATCTTATTAAAGAAAAATATGGACTCTCTGCCTGGATTCGAACCTGCATGAAACTGGGCAGAGGGAAATCGACGTTAGATACGACATACTTTAGACCTGTGGCCGCCAACCGATGGTCTACGGACTACTGGTGGTCCGTGCAAAATTTTTGATGGTCCGCAGAAAAATTGGGAGATGATTTCAATTTTCATGAATCTTCAAATTTTCAATTTGTTTTATTTAAATCATTACACTATAACTTTGTTACCTTTAATGGGAGCATTTCATATTAATAAAATAAAAAGTTTTCCGATTATTATTATATAAATGTATTTATCTTTCTTTTCTAAATTCATATTAATAGTCCGCCAAATTTAAAATTATACGTTTAGTGGTCCATGAAGTTCAAAAGAGTGGCGATCGCTGTTTTCGACCATCTTGGCCACGAAATGCATTGGTGGGCAAGTAAAGCTGAATAGTGCTTTATAAATGCAAATCTTTCTCAGACTCTCAAAATATACGTATCTGCTTCATTTCGTATCTTAACGTAAACAAAGCAATTTCTAAAGAAGTAATGGATTTTTTTTAGCTATTAATCTGACATATTTTATCACTCTAAACGTTAATTTAGTGTTTACCTATATTTGAGTAGACGTTCCGTTTATTTATTAAACATTATATTTATTCATCTTAATCTATTTGAATATTCGAGAAAATCTTATTGAAAGAAAATATACGCTCGCCAAGAAGATTTGAACCTGCGTCTCCCTGTATAAGGGAAACCATCGTTACCTCAAGACTTCTTCATCTTTATCATTTTAAACGTTTATTTAAATAATTACACAAAAACTTTGTTACCTTTAATGGGAGCATTTCATATTAATAAAATAAAAGTTTTCCGATTATTATAATATAAATGTATTTACCTTATTTTTTTCTAAACTCATATTAGTGGTCCGCATGACCTACGAATTAGGTAGATTATGCGTTGTTTTCCTCTGTCCCTCTTGCTTTCAATCTGTCCTGTGAGTATCAAATTTTCCAAGCTATCTTTTCTTTTTATGTGCCCTAGAAATATCAACGATCTCTTCCTGATGTGTTCTTTTTGCTTTTATTTTCTCTAAAACTCCGTCGTTGCTCACATGTTCAGTTCATGGTATTCTCAGCATCCTTCTGTAGAACCAAATTTCTGTTGCTTCAAGTCTCGTCTTCATCTGCAGATGGTGATTGTTCAACATTCACTACCATATTGGAGGACTAAAGTTACATAGCAGTTCAGTAATTTTACTTTGTTTCTAACGCGATTTTCCTGTTTCTTAATAATTTCCTTAGCATTTGGAAGACAATTATCGCTATTTTCAATATCAATCCTATAGGACTGTGAAAGCGAAACAATTCCCTCCCAGATGAAGAGCAGACTTGAAGCAATAGGGATGTGGCCCTACAGAAGGTTGGTGGGAATATCACAAATGGAGCATGTAAGCAATTAGGAACTTTTAAGAAAAATGGGAAAGAAATGAGAAATTGTAATTCTTTGTTCCGTGTTTCTTTAAGACGTTGGAGAACATGGTTCTCCACAATTTCCTATTTTTTGTAGATCTTTATAAATGTTGTCTCTTTGTTATCTCTCCTAGACCTTTTTTTCCCGCCATCTAATCATACAAGATTGTTAGGTTGGTTATGCGTTGTTTTCCTCTGCCTCTCTTGTCCTCAATCTGTCCTGTATCAAATTTTCCAATCAGTCTCTTTCTATTATGTGCCCTAGAAATGTTAACTGTCTCTTCCTGAAGTGTTCTTTTTTGCTTTCATTTTCTCTAAAACTTCGTCGTTGCTCACATGTTCAGTTCATGGTATGTCATACCATATACCTATTCTATTGTAATGGACTCTCCCACAGATAATAAGTAGTAGTAGCAGGCGCCAGTTCGGCTCAGTGGTGTTGAGCGAGTCAGACGATATCGGACATTGAAGTACCAACCATCACAACTAGATTGCTGCGTCATTAACTCTTATTTTCAAGTTCCTAACGTTTTGTACGTCGAACCTAATTTAGGACGACTTATTGAAATACAAGCCTCCACTGTGAAAACTACTCTACAACATGGTATTCTCCGCATCCTTCTGTAGAACCACATTTCTGTTGCTTCAAGTCTCGTCTTCATCTGTGGATGGTGATTGTCCAGCATTCACGTCCATATAGACTATACATTTGTTTCTAACGAGATTTTCCTGTTTCTTAATACTTTGCTTAGGTTTTGGAAGACAATTTTCGCTATTTCAATGCTCCTTCTGATTTCAGTATCGCGTTTTCCGTCCTCTGTTAAAACAGTTCCGAAATATTTAAACTTTTGGTATCTCCAATTTTTAATTTAAATGTTGGGCTATTACTTTTCCTGACAACCATACATTCTGACTTCTTACAATTGATGCTTAGTCCTTTCTTCTTGCTTTCCTTTAGTACCTAGTGTAGGTGTTCCTGTAGTTACATTTCTGTATCTGATATTAACATGGTTTCATCTGCATATCTAATTATGGCCTCCAATGATGAATTCTGATAGTACTTCTCATTCTCTGAGGATTATTTTACTATGAAGTCTGGTAAGAAGACACACCCTTGTCTTACCCCCATTCTATTTTTTGCTGCCGGTATAGATTCTGGATGATTCAAATATCTGAAGCTTACCGAGGATTTCCAAGAGTTCTATGTGACATACTTTATCAAACTCTTTTACACAGTGGTTTTAAATGGAGATCAAGTGACACTAAGTCTCCTCACAGCTCTCGCACTTGTCACGTGATTATTATTATTTCACTAATTGTTTCTTGCGTGGATACTAAAATCAAGCAGGAACAGAAATTTAAATATCTGGGAAGTGTTCTAACAGAGGACGCTAAGTGTGACACTGAAATCCGAAGACGTATTGGGAAGTCGAAAGACGCATTCCAAAATCTAAGCAGAGTATTAAGAGATGGGAAAATTTCGTTGGATAAAGGAAAAAGAGTACTGAACTGTCACGTGATATCGGTCCTCCTGTATGGCAGCGAATGCTGGACAATCTCCTCAAAGATAATGAAGTGACTTTCAAATCACTTCATCTTTGTTTCCAACCAACAGAAATGTGGTTCTACAGAAAGATGCCGAGGATACCATGGACCGAACATGTGAAGAATGGCGAGGTTTTGGAGAGAAATAAACAAAAGGGAAACTTATACTTAACATCAGGAAGAGGCGGTTGAAATTACTGGGGAACGAAATGAGGAAGAGGGGCTTGGAAAATCTGACACTCACATGACAAACAGATGGAAAGAGGGACAAAGGAAAGCAGCGCGTGACATACTTAATGAGCTTGAGTAAATGGATGGTAGACCAGGGTTTGGGATAAATAACAAAAAGGCAAAACTTATTAAGAGCTACAAGAGTCGGGAAGATGTGGAGGGATATGATCGCCTACGTTCTGAAAGAACACAGCGCGTAAAAGAATTATTTCGTTATCCAACTAGCAAGCTTGTCTCTGTCATTCATTGTTCTTCATATCTTCCCCTTCTCTCTCGCGCTTTCTTCCTCTCTCTCACTCTCTTCCCCTCACTCTCTCTCTCTCTCTCTCTATCTCTCTTCCTCTCACTCCCTTCCTCTTTCTCTCTCTCTCTCTCTCTCTCTCTCTCTCTCTCTCTCTCTCTTTCTACATATTTATCATTTATTTTTCCTATTGACTTATTTTCTTTTTGCTTTTCTCTAACATTTTTCTTCCTACCCTTCCTCCTTCGCACCCACCATCTCTTTGCTTCACTTCCGTTTCCGGGTTTCTTTCCGTCGAATAATATTATATAAGTTCTTCCGTCAGAAAACACGACTGATTCTTTATTGAATAGCGTGGCGCCAGCTGCTACGATCGTCTGCTAGCCGTTCCCAACTACCAGAGTCGATGCCCGTGACATCCGTAAAACGTAATGCAAGGCGGCATACCTGGCGGTGTACCGTGGGTAAATCATCGTACATGATGTCTTTTGGTATAGGATGTACACGACTCAAGCGTCAAAAACGACATTTGATTATTATATAAGTTCCTTGGTCAGAAAACATAACTAATTCCAGTTCTCGCGTCCTGGGTAAACGATAAACTACATCCGGCAGCAAGGCCTCCGATAAGGAGATTGGAGGTTTTGTGGAGCGTGGAACAAACCTCTTAATTGGTGCTGTTCCTAGATCCGCCCGGACCTGGGGTCTTAGCACCAGTTAGGGTCCCAGCTATGAGCAAGAAGTGAACCTCCAAAGAAAAATCCACAGTACATTTTTATAATAAAAAGACCAACAATAATTTTTATAGCAAAATGAAAATCAGTGCAACACTATAATATATATATATATATATATATATATATATATATATATAAATTATAACATAACTATGTTATAAAATCACAACAAAAATAGCCATTTTGTTCCAACACCTCTGGGGTCTTATCAAGTGATGATGTTGAATGTAGATTGTAGAATGTTGAAACAAAATGGCTATTTTTCTTGTGATTTTATAGCATATTTATGCTATAATATTTAAATAAATAATTATATTCGCTCTACTCTGTATTGAGCACTCTTTTAAGAATAGTAATTGTTGGTTATTGTAATTTATTCCGTATACACCAATCATATACTTGGATATATATATATATATATATATATTATAAATTAATTGATTTAAAATATGGTTTTTTTTCGCTACACAGTTCCAACCATGTTTCAAAAATAGAAGCTAAAAACCCCGAATTTAATTTTGCAATTAAATTAAAAGCATTAGTTCCATTTCATCTTCAAGCGAATTTTGGAGTAACTTTTAAAAATTACCGGGTTTTAAAGACACAGCTAAAATCACGTTTCCATGGTTACAGAATATTCTACTTAAATTGAACAAGGGATGTCTAGATTTTCCTTATGTCAGTATCATTGTATCAGTTATTAGCTACAATTTGGTAAGGGGTAGGGATGTATTTTACAATGAAACCTGACATCAGTTGAATGGATGTCGTCTGGATTTAAAAAAAAAAAAAAAAAAAAATTGTTAACGGTAAATAAATTTCAACGTCATTTTTTAAATTTAAATATTTTCGGGGTTTTTTTTGTTTTGTTTTTCTTTCCTTTCCTAATACTTTTTCTTTAACTACGATTTGAAATATTCTCCTTTTTAATTTTTATATTACTATATTCTTTTTAAGAACAGTTAAATGTATTAGAATCCATTATATTATGTAGGATTATTTTAACATCAAGTTTAAGTATGTATATGAGGTTACATTTTTTTTTTTTTTTTAATGCTCTGTAAATTTACATTGAGCACTATTTTGTAAAAATAACAATATCTATAAGAACACCGGATTTTATATCTTACTGTTCTTTCTTTTTATATATATATATATAATAATATATCCATATAAACCACCTCTTGACGTAACCCTCTAACGTGAGTGGACCCCGGGCCTTGTACAGAGTGAATCTTTTAAAAATTATCTACACACTATATATCTAAAAAAAAAAAATACTTTACCCTGAGATTATATAGTTATGTACAAGGTATGTATAGTTGAAAGGATAAAATTGCGTGCTAGATATTTAGATTTCGGCATTAGATAACCTATAGAGGATGATATGCCACTAAACAAAATAAACAAGAGATTGGGCAGATACTACACTCTGATCCTTACAAAAAAAAAACATAACGGCTGTACATTTAATACAAAGAATGATGTATGTATTTACGGATTTTCTTAGGTAAAACCGAAACCCCCCACCAGGGTTTCACACAACATCAGGTAATAAACTCGGTTCTCAATAAATTGAATTTGTAGAACGACTATAAATGAAGAGACACCTGATGCCACTGAATGATATATCGACTTAGAGGCGTGTATTCGAGTAGGCCACTTTGAAATGATTAGAGATGAAAGACATTTCAATATACCTTTCAGATAGCTGTTGAGAGACGAAGTAGAAAAAAATTGTCGTTTTCTTACTTCGGAACTTCTTCAAATAAAAGAAAGCAATACAATATCCAACAAAGAAGTTACTACGAGTTATGAGTCATAGGTTGATATGATAGTGTATATATATATATATATATATATATATATATATATATATATATATATATATATATATATATATATGGGGTGCAGTCGTGTGTCTGTTGAACAATAAAAAATATTAAAACATTAATTACTGGGTTATTATTAATATTTATATTGTTTATATATATTATTTATATATTAATATTTTTCTTGTTTTATTATTTCATTTAGGTTCCTCGACTAGTTTCGACCAACATGACCATCATCAGGAGAAAAAATTAGTGCTTATTAGTAGCAGTGAATGAATGACTGTTTCTGAAGAAAGTGAATTTTATCTGTGGTTTTCATGTTTTTTTTTTGTTTTTTTATCGTTCATTTTGGTCAGTCATTGGCCTATTTCAAGTTGTTTTTAAGATAGAGGATGGGAGATTCTTGAGTTTCAGAATTCCCTCCTTGGTCATTTTGACAGTTTTATTGGTTGCTGGGAATGGGATGTGTGTGTCAAGTGTATGTTATTTTTTAGTTTTGGGGGAGTGTGTGTGATGTGCGAGACCTCAACACCTCTGCAAGCATGTCTTGTGTAGGTGAGAAATGTGGGTAGGGCTTGATTTATTGGATTATATATTACTTCTATCTGTGTTGTTAAATTTGTGGTTAAGTCCGTCTGGACAAATTGTTTTGAGGCAAAAATCCATGTGTCTCGATTTTCCTTTAGAATATTTCTAATGTTATCTTTTCTGTCTATTTCTATATTTTCCATTATAATGAATTTTACATAGCTTTTAAAATCATGTTTTTTTTAGGCGGAAAAATTGTTCTACATGTAATAACCTTTTGTGGAGAGCCGAATTGATCCAATTCCGATAATTATTAATTTTGTAGTGAAAGAGCCATCCAGATTTTCCAACATATTGTTTCTGGCAGAGTGTCCATTCTAATAGGAAAATTATGTTATGACTTCTACAGTTAGGGTTGCGGTAGATTTTGAAAATAGATACAGTGACGAAGCTAGTGAACGAATTGTCATGTCTAATGTGGTTACAGCATAGGCTCCTTTTGTTGTTACATGATTGGGAAAAGCCTGTTATTTTTATTTTTTGTCTATTACCTTATCATCTGAAATTTGGTTACTACTTCTATATATATATATATATATATATATATATATATATATATATATGTATGTATATATATCAGTTTTACACACTAAATTTTTGCATTCCCTGTGGCTTTCATTGGAGACCAAATGACAGTAAATTTCTCATGCACTTTCATACATATTTGTTACTTAATTGATTGATGTTATATTCAGTACCTCTACTCCAGAGTTTTGTAAATTAACCTTTTTTTTATAATTGTTTGAGCCACTCGTCAGAATATATATATATATATATATATATATATATATATTCAAACTGGTTTGGTTAAATAATTTAGACATATCATGTCGGTTAGTTTCGTTCTGACCCTTTCAAGTTTCTTAATCAATTTTCTAAGGCTACGAAGAAATTAATCCGCGAACTTAAAAGGATGACAACGAAATGAAACAATGAAAACTAATCGACGATATGTCTAAATTATTTAACCAGACATGTTTGAATGAAAATATGCTGCCTTAATATATATACTACATATATATATGAATAGATTTTATTTATTAAAGACATTTTTATGTTTAACGTTCTTTTTTATAGATACAAGTATTTAAGTAAATGCTCTGTTTATAATAAACAGTATTAAATAACATTTACCGGCCTGAATATCCGAGAAGTTTTCATAGAAAATATTCGTCCTGTGACAGGATTCGAACCTGCATCCTATACGGAACCGTCATTTACGCTGACGTGCCTTACCGACCGGCCACAAAGGAGCGCTCGGTAGACAAGGTCGAATTTACTGCTTATAAACTTCAATCTTCCATGAATCTCGTACATTCATAACTGCTCTGGCGTATCAAATGTAAACAAATGACGTCATATATTAAGAAATGGACAAAGTCCGACAATTTATTTATTAAAGACATTTTTATGTTTAACGTTCTTTTTTATAGAAATACTTGTATCTAAAAGAAAGTTAAACATAAAAATGTCTTTAATAAATAAATTGTCGGACTTTGTCCATTTCTTAATATATATGAAGAGATGTATGACAAAGTGTAAAAAAGTTTTCGTGTGACGAAAGCTTTTCCAATGAAGTCCTAAGTAACGAAACGATATATTAAGATTTATATATCGTTATTCACCCCCCATATATATATATATATATATATATATATATATAGAGAGAGAGAGAGAGAGAGAGAGAGAGAGAAAGTTGCAAATTAAAAAATAATAATGTATTTTTTGAGAAAGTATTCATTTATTTATATATATATTTGATATTTCAGATTGGCCTCAATCTTTCTTCAGAAATAACTGTTTGTTACAAATAAATTAATATCTGTGTGTATGCGTGTGTATCGGGGAATTATGGTATATACATTTCTATATATCAGAATAATATTAGGCAAATAAATGATAAAGTCATTTTTTTCTGTGTAATGCGTTTCGACTTTTAAAAGGACTTAATCGAACTCAAGTAATATTTTTATTGATGGAATTATATACATGTAGGAGAGGGAGGGGAGATATAAAAAACCCAAGCGTTGATTATAACTTGTACTGGCAGGAAACACTGAGGATATTGGGAGGCCAAAACTTTTAAATCTTAAACTTAACTTTTTTTTATCGGATGTTTTTGGGTATGTAGTCAATTTCATTCAGTTTCCTGATGCCTTTGTTTTTATTACTTTTATCATTAAGTATACCACATTATGATAATAGACGTCCTGCCATGAAATGTTGTAAAAACCTGGACGCAAATTCACCGCGGATGATCTTATGCTCAAAGCACCCTCCATAGACTTTCGCCTTTGTAAATTGATTTCGCTTTTAATTAAAGCAGCATTTTAAAATCGAATTTAAAACCAGAATCAGTGGTTAATTAGTGGCGGGGAAAAAAACATTCAATTTCAATTAATTAAATATGATCGCATCTTCACTCGACTCACTTAAAATGCATGAGTTGATATATTTAATATTTATCATTCTTAATTAAGTTGAAGCAAATGGAAACTTAAGCATTAAATGTCTATCACCAACTCTGAAGTAAAAGAGAATACAGAGAAGTAATAGAAAGGAAAAACAAATTAAATAAACTAAGTCATTGAAAACTATTGAAGTATACTACAAGGTAACCGTAAAGTCTGGATATAGGGGCGAAAGTGCATATTTTCAATAATTTTATTCAACAACATTAATGAATAGCATTTTCAGTATGTCTTCCACCGTTAGTGATGCAAAGTTTTGAGAGATTCGCATTAAACCGATGCAGTAATTCCACATTTCCGTTAATTCGAACCGATTCAATAATCGTACGTTCCTTCAGATAATTCATATCTGATCTCTGTTGTGTATACCTTCTCCTTCTAGTCAAGGGGACTAATATCTTTCAAACGAGAAGACCATTCCATCAAGTTTAGAGGAAACGTCATTCAGAGTGTCTGTTACACCACCATAGTGTAATCGGCAGGGGCTGCATCCTGTTGAAAACACTCAAGAGGCGGAGGGCTTCACCAAATCTTTCAATTCAGGGTGTTAATTAGTCTCTCAGCTGGATGGTGCAAGTCATCGAGAACGTGGTTTGTCCAAGACACTTTCCTTTTCTTTGAATTTCCTAAGCACTTACCCCATTGTGAGAAAGGCAATGTTGTTCATTCTGGTATGGCCTGCATTGAAAGCATTTATCATTGGTAGTCATATCTGCCGACATGGCTGTGTTCGTCTTGTCTGGTTTTAAGTAGAGTAAATGTAAGTGTAAACTCCAGCTCCAGCTCTGCCGCACCACGGCGGTCCGCACATCAAGATCGCTATCTCCCGACTAAGAAAAAGCTGGTGTTATATAGCCTGCCCAGTGCCAGACCTACGCTGACTATAAGCTAATACCTGCCAAATATCAGTCGTATGCAAATTTCGTCTGTGCCGCCAACTCTGAGTAGAATGTCCTCTCTCAACAGCCAATTGAGGAAGAGGACATAACTCCTGTTGGGGGCTCACCACCCGGACCCTTCTGCGAGGATTTTCAGAGAGGGAGAAGTTGTTTTTTCCCCCGTCGGAGTAGATACTGCAGATGTAGTATCTGTTCCGTGCAGGAGACCTTCTCTCCTCCCTTACGTCCCCACGACCGTTGCGTGACATTTGTTATGTAGCGGTGGTATGACCGGCTATGAGTAGCTTAGGCAAGCTATGACCAGCTTAGATAAGCTTTGACCAGATTAGATAAAGTAAAACCAACGGCCTGAGTGGGAACACTCGTGTCCCCACGTTAAAACCCGGCCTTGTGTGACAAATTGACTCAGTGGAGGGTCAAGTAAATCTTGAACATAAGTCCCGCAGCTAACTATACCACACGCAACCAACTCTGGGTCTCTTGTCGGGCTGACCCGATTCTCCGTTACAATGACTATCCCCCATGTCTTTAGACAAACTAATATTCAATCTGTTGAAGAATATTAGTGATATTTCCGATATAGCAAGAATTTACGGTCAATCTGTAGAGTACCAGTGTCATTTGCCTGATCAATGACCTGCTTGAGATCAACGGAAATTTATAGCCTATTAATTAAAGCTTCTGTCAGTCGTCTTAAGTCAGGTATCGAGTAGGATATGCTTCAGTCATGTCGATGAACTTGTTTGTTTTTTTTTAATGACCGGGCTTTCATCGCCGTCATTTTCATTCGCCCCATGAATTGATTGGCTTTTAATAGCCTCATTGTACGGTAAATCATTTAAATGAAAGAGGAAAATATAGACAGTATTTCTCGTGACTTTATCAACAGAACATAAGAAAATAAGAAG
This sequence comes from Acanthosepion pharaonis, assembly GCA_903632075.3. Lineage (NCBI taxonomy): Eukaryota > Metazoa > Mollusca > Cephalopoda > Sepiida > Sepiidae > Acanthosepion > Acanthosepion pharaonis. The sequence goes on along the minus strand of CAHIKZ030005292.1, from coordinate 685,367 downwards.
GAAACCCATATAAATATATAGCGGATGCGTAACGGATGTCGACTCGGAATGGGAAATCGGAAAGCCGAGTTCGAATTATACTCGAGTTCTTTACAGTCACTTACGCGCAAATAACTTACGAAAAAGAAGGGTACTTTGAAATGGTGTAGTGGTTAGCTATAGTGCACTTACGAATGAGTATTGAGTTCGATCCTCATTGGATGCTCCACACTTTCGGCCACATCTAAGCTCTAAATAGGGCACTCCGACGTGGTGTAATGGTTAGCAAGAGTGTCTCGCTAGAACAATTACGACTAAGTTCGATCCTCACTGAGTTCCCCCTAATTTCGGCCTTGTGCCACATTAAGCTACGCTTGGAAAATCGCTATCGATCACTTACGAATGAGTATTGAGTTCGATCCTCATTGGATGCTCCGCACTTTCGGCCTTGTGCCACATCTAAGCTACGCTTAGAAAATCACAATACCTTAGGAAAAGGTATTGTGATTTTGAAAATGTATTATGAATCCAGCTCTTCTCTCCACCATAAGCTATCAACAGCCTGGTCCCTATACCCTTGTTTGGCAACCAGTCTAGGACAATGAAAACTGTGAACTTAAACTAACCTGAAGTTGGTTGGGTTCCGTCAGGCTAATCTTACCCAGGCCACATATCTGCAGCTATGCCTGCAGTACATGTGGTGCCTTACTACCCTTACATTTTACGAGATTCTTAATCGTAATATAGTGATTTTCCAAGCGTAGCTTGGATGTGGCACAGGGCCGAAAATAAGGGGCACCCAGCGAGGATCGAACTCACTACTAATTGTTCTAGTGAGACAAGCTTGCTAACCATTGCACCACCTCGAGGTGCCCTTCGTAATCATGATATATATCTAGTTGTAATGGAACTTTAGCTACGGGTTGCGAAAATCGATCATGCTCACTGGATCACTATACAAGCAATTTAGAATCAAAAGACCGCGGATTTGATGGTCATTTATTGATAATTTCTCTACATTATAATATTCTTCTCAAGATGCTATTACATTTGGTAGTATATTTTAGTTATTTGGACACTTAGATTTGGTGTAATGTTTAACAAGCTTGTCTCGCTAGATTAATTACGACTGAATAGTATGTTCGATTCTCCACAATTTCGACCTTGTGTCACATCTAAGCTACGTTTAGAAAATCATCATACATCTTTGGATGTCTTTCATAGCCAATAAGAATCTTAATAATTCATTTTAAAAATAACAGCGAGATGTGAAACTATAATGATTGAGAGATGACATAATAAATAGAAAAAGCATAAAAAATTAAAAGATACAAGTGATGAAAGTACGAACATCAGGAAACTAACAGTAACCTAACATATTACTCTGTAAAACTGGTGGCATAGTAATTGTGAGTTCAATCCCTGGGTCGGATAGTCAGTCAGTTATGTGCCATGCGTGATACACGCTTAGGCGATCATATAACTTTCGATACATGACTGACGAGGCAGATTTTTTCCCCGCAGTAGGTTGCCATTTCTTTCTGCGGTAGATCAGTTGCCATCCATGGCTATAAAACCCGGTCTGGCCTGCTAATTACCAATAGCTTTTAAAAAGAAGAGGATTCATACCTTTCCTCCGATTTTAGCGCGTAAGTGAATGTAATGGATTTGACTGGAATCCGAGACGCTGTCCATTACTCCACCATGTCTCCGTCTAGTACGAATTTGAACTTGGGATTTCAATAATTGAGCGCTGCTAAAAAGGGAACGAGATATTCCTAAATATGTACAGTGGAACGAGAGAAAGCTATCAACATAGAGTTTAGTTTGACGTTCTTTGAAGGTTACCTGTATTGAGAGACGCCTAAAGTAGGCTACAGAACACAACGGCCTAAATATTGTAATAACAACCAGAAAGATGAGGACATGATCCCGAATGTAAATAATGTTTCTTCTTCTACGTGCCGTGTCTCTTCAGGGCGTTAGCGGTCATGGCTCTCCATAATTTTCTGTCATTTATAACTCTTAATAAATTTTAACCTTTAACTATCTCCCCATAATCCTATTTTGTCATTCATTTAAACAAGTTCGCTAGGTAGTTTATGTGTTGTTTTTCTCGGTGACTCTTGCATTCAATCGCCCTGTGAGTATCAAATTTTCCAAGCCTTGCCACAGGGTAGAAATAGTTTCGTGCTTTTCAAGACATAGGTGATCATGACTCCCCGCATCTTTCTTTTCTTTATTATCTGTTCATTGCCATGCATTCTTGGTCAAGATAACGAAGTGTTTTTTTTTTCCATTTTTTTCTCCACTAGAATTCCTTCTCTGGTTGGAACCTAAATTTTGAAAGCCAAGTCCACCCTACAATTTAACCAGGTTTTCCCAAAGATATTAGTGATGGTCAAAATTTGATCTCAGCTCTCCGATTCCATTTTCGGTTCGATATGCTCATTGTAAACACGAATGAGATTGAAATTAGATTAAACTTTGTTAACAGTCAGTTTAGTGCTACACGCTTAGGCGATCATGTACCTTTCGAGGCAGAAGATCTTTTCCCGCAGGAGGTTGCCATTTCCATAGCTGGAAGAAGAAGAGATGGATTCATACCTTTCCCAAGTGAAATATACCTTTTATAAGTGAATATAAGGAACTCGACTAGGATTCGAACTCGGCTTTCCGAGTTCACATTCCGAGACGATAGCCATTACACCACAGCGCACATCCTTGGATATATTAAATAGAAATTCTCCATTGTCTTATAGCGTCACAAAATGTTTACTAGTACCATTTAAGGCAGTATTATCTGCTGTAGAGATTTTCCAAGCGTAGCTTAGATGTGGCACAAGGCCGAAAGTATGGGGCACCCAGTGAGGATCGAACTCACTGCTCATTCGTAATTGTGCTAGCGAGACAAGCTTGCTAACCATTACACCGCCTCGGGGTGCCTCAGTATTATCTGCCGTATGGTCGGATCAGCGGCGACTAAACCAGTTTCTTGGTGAGGAGGATGATTAGATACCCAGCAGCATAAAAAAAAATAACAAGACCTGCCAGAGAGCGGATCAACCTTCTTGGCGCGCACAATGGGGGTCGACTTGGCTCCATAGCTATGTATACAAACAGTAAGGTGATTACGTAGCGTCGTTTGGCAGAAGGCTTCCTAAACTGAATTTGGAGGACATCGGCGGTGGTTTGACCTGGTGATGAGAGAACTCCGCCAGGTCTACCTGCTCAGGATACGCTATAGAGGAATCTATAACCCAAATCTGTGGTAGGAACTGGACAGGTACACAGTCGCACAGCGATCAAACGACCATAAATGTCATAGGTCTGATAATGATTATCCTGAATACCGGTTGGAGGGGGGGATTTAAGAATTTGTTTCATACCAACTAACCATATTCTTATCAAGTTTGCAAGCCAGAAAATTAACTCTTTTCTGCAACATCATAACACATATTTTTTCTCGGTGATGTCAGTCAGCATCTACGAGAGAAACAGAATTCGTAGCACGAAATAAGAAATCCACCCGCTTCGAAAAAAATAATCCGTGGCGTGGTCGCGGGAGTTGTTAACGGTTGGGATTGTAAATCTTACATACCTGCAAGCTTTGCTAATATATAGCGTGTGAAAGCCGGCCATAGAAACGGCAACACACCCGATTACACAACAAGGGAGAGAATTTGGAATGGAAAGAAGATCGGTGTGTAATATGATCTGTGCCAAGTGTTGATTAATTAATTGTACGCGACTGACTGGGTTGGTGGACATTCACACATATACATATATAAATGATTGACACTTCTATGGGAAACCGCCCGATCCCATCCGATTCACGTTACAACTTAGCGTCACCCTAGTGTATGAAAATGTCCGGTAATCTCACCTGTCTGCGAACAACATGATGGATGGTAAAATCAATAAAATGGAGTCGAAGCATATTTACAGAGACAGAACAAGTGCGACCCAAAGTGAAAGTGAAAGTGAAAGTGAGAGAGAAAAATTCTTTGGTCATGGAATATGTAGAACTAATTCATAGATGCTTCCCTTTCTGTCTGGCTTCAAGATTATAAGTTGAAGAACTTTATAACAACCCCAGCTTTAAATCTTCGTTCGGAAATGATCTTTTATGTGCCGTGTCCTTTCAGGTAGTGGGGGATCCACAACTTCCTATCCTTAGCACTCCCTGTTTCTGTCTGGCTTCCAGATTATAAAATGAAGAATTTTATAACAATCCTTGCTTTAAATCTTTGTTTAGAAATGAAATTATGTTCCGTGACCTTTCAGGTAGTGGGGGACCCACAACTTCCTATCCTTAGCTTTCCCGGTTCTGACACTCATTTACATAATCTCATTAGGTAGGTTACTCGCTGTTTTCTCTCTGGCCCTCTTCCTTCAACATATCCTGTAAGTGTCAAATTCTCTAAACCCGATCGCTTCATTATGCGTTTCAGAAATTTTAACTCTTTTTTTTTAATTCTATGTCCAAGTGTCTTTTTAGTTCCTATGTTCATCAAAACTTTCTCGTTGTTCACATTTCCGTTCATGGTATTATCATATTATTCATAGCACCCTTCTGTATAAACACACATCTCTCGTCTCAGCTCTCTTGTTCATCTGTGAAAACATTGTTCAGCATTCACTGCTGTATAGGTGGATTGATATTACCTAGCGGTTCAACACTCTTTCTTTTGTTACTAACTAATATTTTTTTTAATAATTTATTTAGCCTTCAGGAGGCATCTTTTGTTGTTTCAATGCGTCTTACGATTTCTGCATCACGTTTTCCGTCATCCGTTACATCACTTTTCAGATAGTTAAATTTGTTTTTGATTTATTTTTGCTGTCCGTTTTTCTAATGACCATACACTCTGTATTCACATAATTTATGTTTAGTCTTTTCTTCTTGCTTTATTAGATTTTACCCACATCAAATAAATCCTCGTAGAAATTATATTTCTCTTAGAATCAAATGTGTGTTTAGGTTAAGTAAATCGAGAGAAGACACTTCTTAATTAAGCTTCTTAATTTATTTTCTATCCGTCCGCAAGTGGTTTGTTCAGTCCAGTACATATTCTGAATTTTACTATATTTCTCGGTAAATCGAGTTTTCCTAGCAGTTCAAATAGGTCTTTGTGTCCTACCTTATGTGTTTTTGCGTTAGTCTATGAAGCATAGGCACACGTCATTCTGCATTTGTATTGCTCGCTCTGGTAGCATTCTGATCATGGATATCACAAAATCTCTTCCCGTGTCTTCTTGCCCTCTTTCCGGTTTAATTCTGCCACGCCCATTTTCACCAGAATCTAGACGATACAAAAGGAAATAGTTGGCAGATGATTTTAGTTACATGGACCACCAGGTTAACTAGACATATTATCTGTTTTTCTTTCTCTTTCTACTTTTATTTTCACAGGATGGCAGATAAGTATGACTTTTATAACATTTTACATTATTTTTACTGGTAATTTCGTTTTATCATTTAATAGTTTATATTTATCTGCCTTTGTCTTATCTACAGCAGTTTTCAACATGTCTCCATTATATCATGCTTATTATTATATTTATAATGTAAATAAATTATGCTTTGTAAGTATCGACTTTATGTTAGTTCACTCTACAAGTGCTATTGGTACAAGTAACCCAGTATGGCGATAAACTACATCCGGTAGCAAGGCCCCTGTTCGAGAGATTAGCGAGTTTTTAATCTATTTTTTTAAAAGCCCAGCATCCCTTGTCCGTGCGCATGTGTAGTTGCATCAACATAACATATTTAGTCCAATGAAGTCCTAAAGAACGAAATGCGTCACACGAAAACTTTTTCCACTTATTCATATATTTATATATATATATATGTGTGTGTATGTGTGTGCGTGTGTGTAGGCAGCAAATTCTCTATTAGGCATGGTCTGATTGAATAAATTACATTATGCCTGCTAATTTTTAATAAAATCCGTTCATAATCACGAACAACCTTCCGCGTATTGATGTTAAAGGATGAGAAAAATGTTCTATAGCTGTTTAAATTTCTTTTATTTTCATTTCCGAAGTACTTTTGATCTTCTTCCAAGATTATCTCCAGGGGTTATTCGTGAGTATGAACAGATTTTGTTAAAAATTAGCAGACATAATGTCTGTAATTTATTCAATTAGACATATCATATATATATATACAAATATATATATATAGAGAGAGAGAGGGTGGCCCAAAAAAACGGGAACTTTTAACAATCCAATAAAACCAAGAGTAATGGAAGAAAAATATTTTATTCATAGTAATTGAAACCTTAAAACATGCCATTTGAGAAACAATGATGGAATTTTCATTTTTTAAAAATTACGTCCTGTAGATGGCGTCCTCCTCTACGAATGCATTCTTTAAATCTGCTGTTGAGATTCCTCATTGACTGCTGCAACATCTCAGCTGGGATACTGTGAATTTCATCTTGAATTGTAAATGGCGAAATGTTTACTTGCTCAAAGTCACTGTCTCGCAGTGTTGCCACTTGCTCATGTCTGGCAATACGCACTTCAAAAATTCCTGTTTTTTGGGGTCACCCTGTATATATATATATATATATATATATATATATATATATAACCATGAGTAAATGAAGCCAGTTTATATACACACGTCCTCCAACCACCCAGCCAGCATAAATTGTCCTCGGTACTAAACAAAAGTAACTGCCAATGCTGGGTTTCCTCTGTTCACACTATCATCATTCTCCGCGAGTAATTGCCTTTGACCTGAATTATGCAGCGTTTATCCTTATGTCTACACACAGAGAACCTCTCTCTCTCTCTCTCTCTCTCTATATATATATATATATATATATATATATATATATATATATATATATATATATATATATATTTCTCTCTCTCCTTTGAATTTGGTGTTTGACGCTCCCCAAAATCAGTTTAGCACAGAACCACTAGACTACCCAGATAATTTGGTTATAGGGATAAGGCCTTATGTAGAACCAGCCACACATTGTGAAGAATTCATAACAGAGAAATGGTGCACAGTGTGCCACGATGTCTCCTAACATACTTCCTCAAGTTTGAATTCAGAGTTTTCCTCCACCTATACTGACTTCTAACCAAGGCGAAAGTGCCCACTTGCTATTTAACCCGTACTTAGCGGAAGATGCGTTCTTATATTTTTATAAAGGAACTTAGCGCGAACTGACTGAAGCAGAATCGACTGGCACTTGAAGTCTGCTCAGTTATCTCCCTTTTCACACCAATAACTGTTACGCTGTAAACATACCCGTATTATCCGTACATCTATTATACATATGATGGACTCAACTGCCGTCTTCAAAGTATGTGGATCAAACGGTTATACTCTGTTGAACTGAACAGCTAGACGACCATGCGCATCCGACTTTATTATAGTGGTACAGGCTTGTGCAGAAGCATTCACACCTTTCGGGAGAACTCGTGCGCATAGTGGCTACAATTCCCCGCCTCACAGTCTTCCTCCGTTTTATACCTTCCCCTAGACAGGATACCAACTAGGGCTAAAGGGCCCAGTCTACCATACTATTGAATCGGTAACGAAATCAAATGGAATTCCAACTCGGTTCGCTTATTTCTTCTTCTTTGAGGCTAACCATTATACATCCACATAAGACGAAAACGTATAGAAAGTGCTTTGATCGCTAGATCATCCACTGTAAATTTACGTCCAGGTTCTTACAAAGTTTTACCATTCTTGTCAGATCTTTGGTTATCACAATGTGAGATATTTAATAACAAAGATTATGGAAATAATAGAAAAAAGGATCTAGATGTAATTGGCTAGCTGATATATATATATATATATATATATATATATATATATATAAAATATAAAAATAAATAAATAAATAAAAATAAATATATAAATATATAAAATAGCAGGACAGACTGGGTTCTATAGCCTTGGATGGCAACTGATCTAGGAGAAGGACAATTCTGAATTCAAAACCTGCGGAGAGTCCTTTGGGAACCTTGTGGCATTCGGTGCACCAGGTCTCTGTATTCGTCCCTTCAAAAAGTGTGGATGGTCCTGCACGAATCCTTCACCACTAGAATCAAATCTCATGTGCCGGTGTCGGTTTCCTGGAAACTGATCTGCTTGACCCTCATACGTCGAATCTCGACGGAAGAGTTGACTATATATATATATATATATATATATATATATATATATATATATATATATATATATACGAATACAGGGTTGGTATAGATAAATTCTGATAACCAAAACCACTATTTTTTAAAAAGTGCTCATTACAAAGTAGAGCAAATAATATTTATTCAAAAATTATAACATAAGCATGTTATAACATCACTACAAAAATAGCCACTTCTGGTGTCTTGTGAAGTGATTTGAAATCAACACCATCACTTGACAAGGCATCAGAAGTGTTGAAACAAAATGGCTATTTTCTAGTGATGTCATAACATGCTTATGTTATAATTTTTATATATATATATATATGTTTATGTGTGTGTGTGCGTGTGTGTGTGTGTGTGTAAAATGTGAAATTGTTAGAAAAGTCTGTATAAAAACTTGCTGTATAGAGAAAATAAAATTTGGAAAACATCTCATACTTACATGTATCTTTATGTAATATTTATAATACATGTATTTTTACAGCGAAATATTAAAATTAAATTTGTTTTACTTACAAGTGAGTTTTAAGAAAAAATGTTTTACTCTAACCGGTTTCGCCTTTGGCTTTTTAAAAAGTTTGTAAATGTTTATATTTCCACGTGTTGACGCTTGAAATAATCAAGGGGCGTAACTGGTTTTATATGTCGCTTGTGGTAAGGAATATATGATAGAATCTATTTTGAGGGACGTGCTTCTGGTTTATGCAATGAATTGAGTATTGGTTTAAACGTGCTGATGTTTCTTTATTAATACGCGTTTGTTTGTAGGTTTTGTTGTTGCATTGGTAGAATGGGAAGATATTAAAATTTGACAGATTTCGACCTCCGTATTCCTCTATATTTTGACTAAGTGGTATTTTTCTGATATGAGGATCCCCAATTTGTTGGCGATGAACTGTCATCCTTTGACGTAGTGTCTGGCCGGTTTGACCTATGTCATGTCTGTGACATTCGTTGCATGTTATTATGTATATTAAATACTCTGAGTTGCGTGAGAAATCATTTTTAATTTTTAATTTGGATCCCTCTTTGAAGTGAAATTCATGGTCTTCTAACAGGCAGTTGCATACACCGCAGATGATTCGGCTGCATCTTTTCACTTGAGGTTCTTTAATTGTGGTTTGCAGTTTTGCACTCGTCAGTATTTTTTTAGGGATTTTGGTTGTCGTTTAATTTCTATGTTTTTACATGATTTTTCTATGACGCTTTTTATTTGACTTGTTATTGTTCGTTGTATATTTTTCTGTACTTTCATAAAATCTTTCCAATTTTTCCGTTAGATTAGATAGTTTTGTAATAATTTCTTTTAGATGTTTGAGGATATCTTCATTTGTCTTTTCGTCTGTTTTTTTTTTCTATTTCAGGTAGCATCTTCTGTGATTTGTACAGTGTTTGATAGGTAAAAAGTGAAAAAGTTAGGAAAGTCTATACAGGTTAAAATTAAGATCCCTTAATTTTCTGATTCTTTCATTTATGTCTTTCCATCTATTTTTAACACATATCCACTTAGTTTTAATGACTTCAGACAAAACCCAAGACAATACAACTATTTTCTTTTAACATTCACAGGAAAAAATCAATATATTAGGAATACACTTGATTGCCAGAAATACAGACAATAGCTCAAGTAAAAGTAAAGTTCTTTTAAGTAATGATTCAAATTTGGCTTTAGCAAATATCAAGTTTGCGGAGCCATTTTCAAAGATGTAGGTTGCAAATCCAAAAGCTTTTTGAGAAGCGTCCTGGGTAAGACAAAAAAATACATCCACCAGCAAGGCCTCTGATTAGGAGGCTTTGAGGAGCATGGAACCACCTCTTAATTGCTGGTGTTCCCAGGTCCGCCCTGACTCGGAGTGGTAGCACTTGTTAGGGTCCCAGCTATGGGCAAATATTTAACCTCCCAAACTGGGGTCAAAACACTATGAAAGTGTAAAAATAGGTTTTAATACAACAATATGCTTTTGTAAAAAAAAATTACCAGCAATAAATTTTTGAAGAAAAAATATTACCAGCAATAAAAATCTTGTCGGCATTAAATAACCCATTGAGGTTGATATGCCGTAAAACAAACTAAAACTTTTTCCCCCTTTTTGGATTTAGCAAATATCAAATTTAATGGGGTTAAGTCTACAAATAATTTAATGGGGTAACATTTACAAATAATTTAATGGGGTTAAGTTTACAAATAATTTAATGGGGCAAAATCTACAAATAATTTCATGGGGTTAAGTCTACAAATAATTTAATGGAATAAGGTCTACAAATAATTTAATGGGGTTAAGTCTACAAATAATTTAATGGGGTAAGGTCTACAAATAATTTATTCCAGATTATTTGAATGTCCGCAGCCAAGACAGTCAATTGTTAGTGTTGACTATTGTACTTTCTCACTTGCCTGTTGTATTAGATGTTGTATCTGTTTTAGATTTTGAGAATTTTTCTTCTTTGGTAAAATTGTTGAGAGTTTTGTCGTATGTGTTTAAATTTGTTTACTCTTTGAAAAATTCCCTTGCGGATACTGTTATGACTGCCAGATCGTATTTGTTAAAGTTGGTGCAATCTTTATTTCTTTCCAGGGAGAAATTCTTCTTGTTGAATCCTTCCAACCGAGAGTTACCCGCTCTGATTGCTAATTTGAATCTTTTTCTGGATGATGAGGAATTGATTAGATCGAAGAGAAGGATGAGCAAATCCTGTCTCTAACCTCCTGAAATTTTGTATCTAATTCTATTGCCTCGGTATTGTCATTTAACTGATTTGGTTATCATGGATTGTCACATAAAATATAAACACTTGTGCATAGCTGCTACTCTCAGTAAACATTGTTTATCAGGTTTTGGGGTAAACAAACTGTTATATGCTGTACATATGAACACTAATAGGTATGTTTCAATCCTCATAAATACGTAGGACACTATTGTAAGTGGGGGTAATATACTATCTAAGTAGTCCACCACTAGCAGTGGTTTACCTGCTTCACGCCGCTGACGAGTATTGTATTTTGTTGATGTTATAAAGATTACCATTTCATTTCCACCATCCGTTTTGGTTATTCCTCATTCAGTAACCTTTTCTAGTTTACAACACAAACCTAGACAAGCAGTTAAATCTATCATTTCTGCATGTAGTCTGTGTATAAAATATAATTCTATATCTTTTAAGTACCCAAAAGTTACTAATTTACCCAAGCGTAGAGTGAATTTTGCTAGACTTTTACTTCATACAGGTATAGATTTTACTGGTCAACTGTGAAATGAAGATGGAAAGAAAATTAAAAAAAATGTATATTTTGATATTCACTTGTTTTAACGGGAGAGCTATACATCAATCGATGTAAGTTAGCCTCCCTTTTACTCTATCTGATTTTATAATTGTAAAAGTTGTAGGATATGCAGTGGAACATCGGTTCACGAATTCAATTCGTTCCTGAAGCCTGAAATGTTCGTTAACCGAAAGTATTTTTTCTGGTGGATGATACGTCTGCTCATGCGATGGTTCTTGCTTTGGTGAAATTTTTCAATTTATATGGAGTTCCTACCAATATATATTCTGATAATACTTGTTCCTTTGTTGCAGTTTGCAATTTGATTAAACAGGTGTTTACCTCAGATGAATTTGAAGGGAAGTTTAGGATCTTCAACATTAAACATCATACCTGTACTCAGTCTGGCTTGGAGGTGTTTGCGAACGTCTTTTAAAAACGGTTAAATGTTGTCTGTATAAGTTAGTGGGACGGAAAAGTTACCATAATCCGAATTTCTTACGCTTTTGTCTGATATTCACAATGCTATTAATTCTCATCCACACACCTACGGGTGTTCGGGAGATTCTAGTTTATATGTTATTACCCCAAATGTTTTTCTCTACCCTTATTATAATAGTTCTATTTAAAAAAACAAATCTAGCGAGAATTTCTTTGGTGATGAATTACCTTCCAGGTCTGGTCTTTTGAAGAGTCTGAAACGTAGAGACCTCTTTCTTGATAGATTTCATTGTTCTTGGACTTATATCAGAATGATTTTAACAATATTATTAGGGTTGACAATGTGGTGCTCATCAAGAATCCGGCCAAAACTCGTCCTTACTAGACTTTGGGTAGGGTAGTTGATGTTATTTCAGGTGAAGATAATTGTGTTAGATCAGCCAAGATGGTTACATTCCTTTAAGCACCTATATCCTTTGGAGTTGTCTATTACTCATTCCCATCAGTCTACTGTTCCCTGTGAAGAACTTTCAAATTCTGAAGATTCTTCTGGTATTTCTGGTGCTCCTGTCTCCAATTATAATTATATACCTCGTAGATCCGTTAGGAAAGTCTGTAAAAGAAATGACAGTTATCTTTGGTATTGAAAGTGAAAATTCAATTATATATATATATATATATATATATATATATATATATATATATATATATATATATATATATATTATATTTATTTATTTATTTATTTTGGATGCTTTGACTATGCATAATTTATTAGAATGTCTTTGTAGTTCACAGTTCTTATTGTCTTCATTCTGAATTCCCAGGTACCTCGCATATCAAGTGAAATGAAATTACTATATAGATAATTTTGCAAATATTAATGTGTTACTAGGTGAACCGTGTTAAGTGATTTTTTTTTTCTCTTTCTTTTTTTACGGGAGAGTTTAAGAAATTAATTTAAGAAAAAAAACGTTGAAAAAAGATGGATAATTTATTTTTAATAATTTGTGTAAATTAGAGTTTCTTTTTAAATATATCAATGTTCTTTTTTTTGTAAAAATAATTTTAGTAACGGTTATTTGCTGTTATTATCTGGTCATGTCATTCTCTGATTGGTTATATTTGAAAGTTACTGTTTTTTTTTTTTTTTTTACAGCGCAGGCATTCCTTGACTGTCTTGGGAAATATTTGCGTTTTTAGACGGGGAGATATTGGGTCCTCCTGGATACCCAAGAGAATTCTCCTTCATTAAACGACGTATATTTTTTATATTGAATATTTTGACATGGAAGAATGTTTTATGTGTATGTCTGTGTGTTTGTGTTACTTCAAACGTTATTTTTAGTGGTTACGCGTATTCGAGTAGACGTTCCGTCTATTTTAAAGCATATCTATTTCGTCTACCTGCCTGCGTACTCGAGTAAAATTAATAAAGTGCCAGAAATAAGAGAGCAGACCAAAAAGTATCGAAAGTGGTGATATAAAAAAAACCTACAAGACATATCAATTCAGTATTTAATCTCCTTCGAAGTAGTCTCCTACTGAAGCCACACATTTTATCCAGCGTTGTTTTCACTGATGGAAGAATTCTTAGAATTCCTTTTGTGGGTGTGGGGAAAAGCGAGGAGCTGCCTCTTGGATTTCTTCGACAACTTTAAATCGTGTTCCTCTCAAATGAGATTTGATGTTTCGAAAGAGAAATAAGTTGCAAGGTGTGAAATTTGGGGAATATAATGGTTGCCGAACAGGGGAATGTTGTATTTAGTCATAAACTGCTGTAATAACTATAACTCTGCTGTGGTGAGAAGGCCACACTCTAAACACTCTCCTTCAAACCTCTGGTACATACAACGAAACTGATCGATAACATTATAAATTAGTGTGCACATACAACAGAGTTCAATGTCGGCTTCATTCTGCGTACTTTAGCTCCATTAACATAGCAACAGTCCATGATAATCTTTGATCAGACCTTGTATGTCAGGTTAAAAATAAAATCCATTAATTCTTTCGATATATATATATTGAAATTGAAATCAACATTCAGAGGCATGAAACCGTCTGTCGCCTCTGTGTCTTGACTTCAATGTTCACTTTTATATTTACATACGCTCTGTCCCTGATATTGAACACTTTATCCCATAAATATAGCATACCTTAAAGCTATATTACTTCATATATATATATATATATATATATATATAGAGAGAGAGAGAGAGAGACAGAGAGACAGAGAGAGACAGAGACAGACAGACAGACAGAGATGTAGATATCCAGGTAAGATGAGAATGGATAGAGTACAATTCCAACGTTCGTAACATTTAATATATATATATTGATAGATAGATAGATATTGATAGATAGGTAGATAGATATGTATGTATTAATTGCTAGTTTCAGGCAGGATTTTTTAAAAGGTGAAAGTTCTAAATCATTATTCATGTACGCGAAGTCAGAACAAGATAATGACATCCTGACAGAAACACGGAAATAACTGCGGTGATAAATATAATATAAGCATTATTAAGAAACATAATATTTGAAATGTGCGCATGCGCGCGTGTCTGTGTGTATGTGTGTCTGTGTGTGTGTGTGTCTGTGTGTTGGTGCACGTGAAGCGAGATAGATAAGCAGATGTCCCCACTCCCCGAGGAAAAAGAGATGCAAATACGAACGGATATGGGAGGTAGGATTTAACGGGTAAAATGGCTTCCTCAATGAAAGAAAGCAAAAATTAACTGAAAATGAAGCTTTTTATTTCCTGAGTTATTTTTATGATTTTGAGAGATATGGGAAATATCCAACGAGACACGGGAAACGGGTTATTCGTTTCCCTGAAACCAATAAGATCTGATATTAGATGTCAACTCTCGAAACATTGTAACACTCGCCTGACTTTATCCATATATATATATATATATATATATATATATATATATATATATATATATATATATATTTTTTTTTATAGATACAGATATTTAAGTAAATGTTCTGTTTATAATAAACAGTAGTAACATTTACCGGCCTGTGTCCGAGAAATTGTCATAGAAAATATGCGTCCTCCGATAGGAATCGAACCTGCATCCTATACGGAACCGTCACATAGCCTGACGTGCATTTACCGATTTCGCCACAAAGGATCGTTCTTTTAGCAAGGTCGATTTTATATGCTCAATAAACAGTACTAATAATGGTATGGACCAGTCACACAACCCCCAACAATATTAAGTGTCAAGAAAAGTTCTAAATGGTAGCAAATATAGATCACACAATAAACTTGGGTGGCTAGTTTTGTGAGTTTTTAAATTGTTTTTTTTTTTTTTCTTTCTTTTATTTTATAGATGTTCACTCAATACAGGACCCAAGTGCCACTCACGGTACAGGGTTACTGTGTGATGTTGTATGACACTAAAGGAAAGCGAGAAGTGTAGTTCATTAGCGTATGTCGGAAAGATAAATGTGAACCCTAAACTTGCAGAGGGCAAGATTGTAATGAACGCGAAAATATCGTTCCAGGAGTCTGTTCAACAAAGCAGCAGTTTTGGGAATAAGCTGTCCGATTGGAATTTAGCTTTTTTTTTAATGGAATACGAATGGAATGAAGAAGAATGATTCTTGTGTTAATGGCCTGACGCGTACCAGCAGCAAAGGTCAGGATTGGTGGAACCTAGCAATGTAGCGCGCCATAACACATGCCATGGAAATAGCTTCTGTGTGAAAGGGATTGTAGAGGGAAAATAATTCATCACCTACTACAAATTATGGCAGTAAGACTTCATTTTTGGTCTGACCTGGTTTTTGTAAAGGGTGGGGGGAAACAAATACTTACTGGAGCTATAAAATGAACCGACCATTTCCTCAGCGTTAACAATAGACCGTATATATGAGTTCGATTTGAGGTATGGGGTGAGCTTGAGGCACAAAAGATGTTCAAGGTAAGGAAGAAAACACACATCTATCATGATAGGTAAAAGTTCAAGGTGTGGTCTAATAATTTTGGTAGGTTTTATACACACTCACACACAATGAAAAAAATGTCAACCTACTGCGGGAAAAAATCTGCCTCGTCAGTCATGTATCGAAAGATACATGATCGGCTAAGCGTGTATCACACATGGCACGAGGATTGTTTAATTTTGGTAAATATATCTGTTAAAATAAGATGTCAGTGTTATTTGCATTTTCTGTAATTTAGAAGATAATTTATCCATCGCACCCTGTGTTAGTGTATATATATATATATATATATATATATATATATATATATATATATATATATATATATATATATTTAAATATATTTGAAACAGTACAGAAGCGTATTAAGGCATGAAAAGCAAGAAATTTTATATTGTAGGCCATGATAGATTTAGAACAAAAATACACACCAGTCGACCGGTTTCGTCTCCTCGAAATATATAGATTAATTTAAAGTCGGGATTTATATTTATATTAAATATAGACGGGGATAGCTGTCTTTTTTAAATTATATAAAAATAAATGGACCTAAAGCCATTAAAATTTATTTGGTATTGAAAATTTATTTTAAATGTAAAAGATATTTGTATTTAAGATTCGATTTATATTTGATATTTAAAATAAACGGGAATCAAAAGTTTTATTTCATATCATATTTAAAATAAATGGGGATTAATTGTATTTTTATAAATTTTTTGTATTTTAAATGAGCAGAAGAAAATAAAAAAAAAGGATAGTTATAATTTACATTAAAAATTAATCACAATGAACGTATTTCAATAAGTATTTATTTTTTAGGCCTACATGGGACCATCAGTTTATTTCTCTTGTTTAATAAGTTAGGATTATTTAAGTGTTTTGAGATAACTAATACAAGGTATAAATTACATCTATTGCCTTTCCTTGTAGGATTTGTTTTTGCTACAATATCTGACGTAATATATCCAAGTATATATATATATATATATATATATATATATATATATATATATATATATATATATAAAGAGAGGGAGAGAACGACTTATTACTTCAAATGTTATTTTTAGCAGTTACCCATGTTTGAGTAGACGCCTCGTTTTTTAAACGGAGTTTATTACGCTTATAGGTCTGAGTACTTGAGAAAACATAACAAAGGGAATGGCCTTGGAAATATATTAATTATTTAGAAATTACTTTGCGTTTGAAATTTGTTTGCCGTCAATAATTAACATTATATATATATATATATATATATATATATATATATATATATATATATATATATATTAAAAAATATTTTTTCATCACAACACAGAAATTTCAATGTTTCGGAACTTAAAATTTTTGTTCCATTTTCAAGCAATATTCAATAACTTCAGAAAAATATCATTTATTTTTTAAAGCGAAGTAGAATTATATTGAAGAGTTTAAGTAGAAGAAGGAATAAGATTTCAAATTTTTTATGGGTGCTGTCTTATTTGACGAATCCAAAGACAAATCTAAATTAAAGTAGAAAAGTGAAAACTGTAGGTTAGAGGTTAGGTGTGGCTATATAATTCATACTTGTCTAGATAAGCCATCGTATATTCGACATGTCACCATTGCTTCCTGTTAAGAACATATTCATAAAATACAATGAAATAATACAAAGAGGCATATGTATCGAACGATAGGTTAATTATGGCATTTTATTTATATTTTTAATTATTTTTGTATACTTCACGACATTCTTAAAGGGACCTGTAGTATGATTAATACATTTCTTTATATATATTTAATTATTATGGTGTAAAATGCAATACCTATTATATTCCATGGTACATTAGACATGAAAATGTTAAAATCAAAAACTAAAGAAAGTAAATATTTTATCTACCATTATATGTAATCAAATAAGAGATATATAATTATAATGTATAGATTTTTTTATGAAAAATTCTATTATGTTTTAATGTAAACATTGTATAATGCCACCTACAAAACGGTTAATAAATCTTTATTTTTAAGAAACTTAATAATACAGTGTAACCCGGATATAAGAGAGTTGTCGGGACCGGAGAATAAGTCTCTTATATCCGGGTTTCTCTTATATCCGGGTTTCTCTTATATCCGGGTTTCTCTTATATCCGGGTTTTGTCTATTTTATATACATTAACACAGGCTGTAATTTGGGACCAGAGAAAATTTCTCTTATACCCGGGTTTCTCTTATATCCGGGTCTCTTATATCGGGTTACACTGTATATAGCTTTTCATGTAGATATAGAGGACATTGATCATTTAATGAGCTATAAATTCTCGTTTTTTTATGCTCTACTTTGTATCGAGTATTTTTAAAAACGCTCTATGCTCTAATTTGTAACGAGCACTTTTTAAAAAAACAAATTCAAAAGAATTGTGGATTGTTAATCTGACTGTTCTTTCTCTTTATTTTGATGTGTGTGGGGTGGGGGCAGCAAATTCTCTTTTAGGCATGTCTGATTAAATAAATTACAGACATTATGTCTGTTAATTTTTAATAAAATCCGTTCATACTCACGAATAACCTTTCGTGTATTGATGTTAAAGGACGAGAGAAATGTGCTACAGCCGTTTAATTTTTTTTATTTTCATTTACCAAGTACTTTCGATATTTTTCCAAGATCATCTTCAGGGGTGCAAGTAGTACAAAACTATATGTTGTTCATTAGTATAAGCATTTATATAAAGATATGCGTTGTTTTCCATTACCGTAATTTTTTCATTATACTTTTGAATGCGAAACTGTTGACAATATGCTGATCGTTCATTCGAACGTGAAAAAAATATTCATTATAGAATTTTTTCTTCTATGTTATAATGTCATGGTCATGTGCGCATTAAAGCATTAAAAAAACTGTACCTATACAGGCATTTCATAACATTACTGCAGTATTCATAATTGATTCTGTTCAGTGCCGACTTTAATTTTTTAATATAAATTGCTTCTAGTATTTGTAATCTAGATTTGTTGTTTTCATGGTGTAGGAAAGCTGTGTTGCCGAAATATTTTATATTGTGAATGTGGACAGGAATGTTGTTGTAGATTTCTCGAAATGGACGAATGGTCAGACATGTGGAGTGTAAGCCTATATATATATATATATATATATATTTATATTTTATGAGATACATTCTTCCATTTAATTGTTATATAATGTTGATATTACGTAATACATCACTTAGTGGAGAGGAGTTATTGCGGATAATTAAATTTCTTGTATTGTATTTTTTATAATATATGATTAATTTTTACTTTTTTATTATAATCCATGGAAGATATGTTAGTATGAATGAGATTCTTTATGATTTTTTTCATCCTGTTTGTAGTTAGCATGCATCTGGTTACAATATAGTAGTTTGATATATTTAGTGTCCTTTGGGTAAGTACTATATTCTATTTGACGTGTGTTGAGTTTTATATATATATATATATATATATATATATATATATATATCGTCTCATTTGTTTATCTACAGTGTTGTTTAGGAAGTCATTATTAATGAGAATCTGCTTAATTTTTTTAAGTTCATTGTAGAAAATCTTTTTGTGGAGGAATTAATTTGTGCTTGGCTATATATATATATATATATATATATATATACATACATTACATGAATCATTCATACAAAAAAAAATCAGATATTGAAGTTAATGATATAAATGGTGAGAATACATTTTCGCAAACATATTTAACAAATTACATTAACCCTGTAGATGAATGTTATGATCCCTGTTTATAAATTCCAGTTGAATAAGGTTTTTTTTTAATTTTTTTACAAGCTTTCATCTGTGCATACAGACAACATCAGGTATGGAAATAGATTTGTTTTTTTACACCCCGGTAATAACAGGACAACGAAAGAATAGATGTAATCCGAAATATGTTTTTAGAAATGTGTTATTGTTAATTGTAAGAAATTTTGGAGCGTGCGGTCGCAACGCTGAGGTTGAATTTTTAAATTTTAAGCAATTTCCCTGTGATCCTTTTCTTTCGGAATGGCCTGGGATCCACAGCGACGGGCACGGGCGTTCATTGGTCAATTCGGTTTAGTATATTCTTTAGTCGATAAACTTTGCTGTTTTCTTTATTCCGGTGGGCAGTCCATTAAATATCGGAGCGATTCGCTCTCCGGTCTTCATCCGCCGCCGGCCAGACAGGAAATTGCCTCCTTATTTTTAGATTTTTGCTGTCGCCAAAGTTCGTCACGTGGATTGTCCTTCGTCCTTGACCGGGTCCGCTGGAGGATGGGGTGCAAATCACGTGGTGGTTGCCTGATGGCCAAAGATCCAAGCAACTCTCAGTAGGGTCTGATCACATGATCAGGACAGCCTGATGGTGCCTGGAGTCAGCTCATGGTCAATCGCTCGATGATTGCGTGATTTTGGAACCAGGTTATTCTTGGTTTGGATCGTCTCAAAGTTCACGATTCCTTGGCATGAGGTTGGAAGTAAAGAAAAGACAGAAAGAAGCAAAAGAGAAAAAGGAAGTGAAGGCTGATTATAGAAAATATTCGCTCACAAGTTGAAAACATAGTATTTAATTCTTTTTAATTTAACGATGACCGAACTCGGATTTGAGCCTTTTTTTTGGTGGTGGTGGTGGTGGTGGTGGTTGGGGGGTTAGCCTTCTGCCTATATGGCTAACAAGAATGGAGGTACATCACAATATATATATATATATATATATATATATATATATATATATATATATATATATATATGCAATTTTATATACATATTATTTTATATTATATATGCGGGTACTTATTGGAAAGCGCTCACTATCAGTGATAGAGTTAACATATTTAGTTGGATTGATGCGAGTTTGTGACCCTGGGTTTGACGCTATTTGCTATCGTCAGACAAACTCTGACGATCGCAACTAGCGTGAAACCCAGGGTCACAAACTCACATCGATCCAACTAAATATATATATATATATATATATATATATATATATATATATATATATATATATATATAATGAATTAATGGATTTATTTTTAATCCGACATTTTTAAAATAACGTTTATATATATATATATATATATATATATATATATATATATAAAATATTGAAATTGATTGCGTCAAAAAAATCAGACTATAACAACTAGATGGCATTGATTCCAAATATTATCTGTTATTGTCTATCGACAATCTGTCCAGTATTGTTGACTGCAAACAATAATACACATTTAAGATGTCTTTATCCTTTAGGAACTTATTTAGTTAAGGATCCATGACTTTTTTAACAAATGTCCGTTTCGACATCATATGAGATATTAGGCTGAATCATAAATAATTTTCGTTTTCGAGATCCAGTCAATGATAAAAGTATCATACTAATTAACCGTTCCTTTTAGCATACCAGTTGATGAAAAAATGGGTTACATGCGACAATGTTCAATGCAAAAGTCTTTGAATTGGCAACCTCCGCAACCGACCGCAAATGTTGAGTTCTGTGTAAGAAATGTAAGGTTGTGCAATGTGTTGGGGTCGTCGGGGTATTATTCATTTAGAAATATTAAAACAATGAAACTTTAAATGCACAATTACAGGCCCAGCAGCTGTCCATATAAGTTTGGTCGAGAAGCATACTAGCCACGTCAATTCTCTTCTCCATGAAAACGCAAGGCCGCCCACAGCAGGAATAATCCAGTAACAAATTTTGGAACTTCGTTGGTCTGTTCTATCTCACCAGTCATATTCAGCTGACCTTTGCACCAACCGATTTAGTCCTGGGTATAACGACAAACTAAATCCGGCAGTAAGGCCTGTGATTAGGAGATTGGCGGTTTTGAGGAGCGTGGAACGATCTCTTAATTGCTGTTGTTCCCAGGGCTACTCTGGTCTGGGGTGGTAGCAGCTGTTAGGACAGATAGTGAACCCACAACCAAAAGCAAAATACTATCAAAGTATAAAAATACCAACCATACATTTTTTCTATTAAAAAAATACCAACAATAAGTACTTAAAATAAAATAACCAACAACACATTTTATCTGTAGGTGAAGACATACAATTGCGTTAAAAATATTTAGATTTCAACATTAACATTTCAACATTAACATTAAATTTCAACATTAAATAACCCGTAGAGGTTGATAGCGATTTTCCAAGCGTAGCTTAGATGCGGCAGAAGGACGAACGTAAGGTTCAGACCAGTGAGGATCGAACTCACTACTCAGTTGTAATTGTTCTAGCGAGACAAGCTTGCTAACTATTACACCATCTCGAGGCGCTACCCCCACCCCCGTAGAGGTTAATAGGCCGCTAAAGAAAACCAACCAACAAACAAACCAACATATTATTATTATACTTTTTAAAAATGTATTAGTATACATTAAGAAATTTTCTTTGAAAAAGATTTTTTTTACTAATGTTCACCCAATAAAAGGCCTAAGAGCCACTCAATATAGAGGGTTACTCTGTGGGGTTGTATCAATGTAGAACTGAAGTAGACTAGAAGGAACCGGAAACCCAATCCTAAACAGGAAACAAGGAATAAACCTCTTCTCCTGTTATAAAAACGGGGAGGTCTGTGAACCAGACGATAGGCGAACCTATCTATTCCTACTAAACAATTTTTACCAACTTGAGAAAACAAAACACGATTTAAGTCAAATTTTTTAAAAAGCAAATCAAATATTTTTCATGGCGTCGAATTTAAGGAATTATACTTTACACAGTGTAAGAAAATATTTTGTGTTAGTAAAATATTTTTTACAAAGTAAAAGTTAAGAAATTTCTTTTACAAAATAGATGCTAAGAAAATGCATTTTACTGAATCTAAGTAAACTTTTCTTTTTTTTTTCAAAGCAGAACTTTAGAAATTATTTTTATAAAATAGCTTCTAAATTAATATTTTGTGCAATATATAATTTAAGAAAATAGTTCGTTATTTCGTTTTTCATGGTGAATGCGAAATACTCCAGTTCGAACACTTATCAGTGGACTTGAAGGTCAGTTCGTTTCATAACGTAAAAGAAATACAAAATTTATTTATATTTAAGATATTCGCTTTATTGAACAACTTATTCAATGATTGATTATCTTCAATTGATAATTGTCAGTTCTATATTTTTTACAAAGTATAATTTAGGGAAATATTTTTCATTGATTATGAATATAATAGTAACAAAGTATACGAATAAATTATTAATTTTGTTTAACCAGTTCACCCCAAGCAAGGCGATAACGCCACTAAGACGCAAGGAGCTACTGGAAGTGAAGGAGAAGAAAAAAGAAACTTAAAGCAATAGAAATGCGGTTCTACAGAAGAATGCTAAGAATACGATAGACCAAACACTTGAGCAACGACGAAGTTTTAGAGAAAATAGTAACAAAAAGGACATTTATATTTAACATCAGAAAGAAACAGCTGAAATTTCTAAGAGTAGAAATGTATCTATCGTTTCCTGTTTAGTATTAGGTTTCCAATTCATTCCAAAGTCTACTCCATCTGTGTACTTCTGACGTCTGCGCATAAATTCTGAAAATCTATTTACTATTTTTTTTTCAATAAAAGTAGATAGGCTCGCCTATGGTCCGGTTCACACTCCTCCCCGGTCTTTTGAACAGTAGTAGAGGCTTATCCTTTGTTTCTTGTTTAGGATTGAGTTTCCGGTTCTTTCTTCTCTCAGTAGCCCCTTGCGTCTTAGTGGCATTATCGCTAAAGTCATTCCCTATGATTATTATTTTAAATACTATAAGAGGTTTCTAGCCTTTATTATAATAACCGAGGATTTTCCAACAGCATACCGTACGTGCGTAGTAAAATAACGAATATAAGATTTAAAAAAATTACTAAGATATGCATTAGCCTCTCTATGTTTCTAGCGGAACCACGAATGACATTTTGTGGAACTCCTAGCGACCTCTTGCAGAATATTAAGATTTCGGGTAACACCGGATGAGAAACACTGGAATATCGTAACGGATTATACATATCGTCCGGTTCACACTCCTTCACAGTTTTTTTAACAGGTGTAGCGGTTTAACATTTGTTTTCTGTTTAGGAATGTGTTTCCAGTTCCTTCTAAATTCTACTTCAACTCTATACGTCTCCGGATAAACTCTGAAATTTATACTACTATTGATTTTTGCGGTACATTCTAATGTTATTTTTCTTAAAAAAAAAAAAAACAAAAACAGGGAGGAATATGAACCGGACAATAGGTAAACACTATTTAATAAATAAAAAGAAGTGTCTATTTCAAATACGACGTATCCACTATAATAAAGTTTATGTTAACAAAATATTTGTTGCCAAGAAAATATATTTTACAAACTTCAGTTTTAAGAAAATATTTCAAAATAGAAGATATTTTTTACAAAGAATAAGAAAATATTTTTAAAACTAATACGCCATTTTCTGGACCGATTAAAATAGACGCCAAGGTTATTTTGTGATTCACGGTAAAATATACGCCAAGGCTATTTTGCCAGTAAATATAAATAGTGTTATAGAAGTAAGAATATATATATATATATATATATATATATATATATATAGAGAGAGAGAGGGAGTGAGACAGAGATATGTAGAAATGAACTAAATAAAGACACCTGATGAATGTCTGACTCGTACTGTAAATGTAGGCATAAGTGTAATTACATATATAATATGTGTATAATTACATATTATATATATATATATATATATATATATATATATATATATATATATATATATATATATATATATATATATATATATATATATATATATATATGAACAATAAACGATATTCGCCCAGCATAGCCATTATTGCGGCTAATGTTTTCATTATAGATATGTAGTAATCGAGAACGTACTAATCGAATATAATACCTTATTGGAAAAGATGTAATTTGTACCTCAAATTTTAGTCTCATTCACAATTAATTTCTAATTTGCATACTTTTTAATTAAAATGTAGGTACATATAAGAAGATACATTTAAAAATACTATGTATTAATGTTTATTAATCTGATTTTTTATGAAAAACTTATTTAGAGCGATTTGAGGCATAGTATTTTTCTGTTCTTTATATTAGGTTGGTGCAAAAATAATGACGTAATAATGTCGTTTTTTGACGTATTTTTAACGTTAAAACGACATTCTTACGTCATTATTTTGCACCAACCTAATATAATCTGCGGTAATGAGAAATTACACCTTCAAATTTTTGAAACATAACATAATCATTAGTATTTTAATCTGAAAATTTTATTTATAATATTTCCATTGTAAATGCATACATCTTTTATATTTCGATATTTTTTAATAAATGTGAATTTCTGTATCTAATTAAATCGCCCATTTTTTTAAAACAAAAAATCAGAAATTTCCTTTTAAGACCTTCAAAATAAACAAGAAAAAAATATTCCAAAAAATTTAATAGAAACAAATATTCAAATATGTATTTTTATTATCGACTTATATTATAAAATTGATCTATTTATAACTGTCCATTATTTTGGACACCACAATAATTACTTAGATAACGTAATACTTGAAAAATAAAATAGTTACCCATTTTCCATTTTTAAATTTTAGAAAATCGGCAACTATGAAAAAAAATCAATTTTCAATTACTATGGTAAAACTGAAGAATATTTTACCGCACTAACAGAGTATTATGTATGCACTAATCGAATTTTGATATATAGAAATTTTAGCGCACTAATCAAAAACGCATTAATCGAATGCGCATTAATCGAGGGATTCCTGTACATTCAGTACATTTGATAAACTAGAAGAAAAAGCTGAAAAGTCCTAAAAACCATGCCCAAGGACAAGTTTTGGATTTGAAGAGACCGTTAGGCTTGAAGTGCTTAAAATATTCAGAGACTTCTATAATTCTTTTAATAATTGATAATGAATAAATAATTTTACCTATTATTTTAACAATTGATGGCAGAAAAGATTTTAAATTGTCTTAACAATGGACGCAAAATTCTGTGTTAAATCTGTGTATTGTTATTTTTAACATTACCTGCCTTCATAATAATAAAAACTATTTACCTGCAAAATAACCAGGGGGGGTCTATTTTACCGAGGCCGGTAAAATAAGCTTAAAAGAACGTTTGTTTATTTTACGAGGGCCGGCAAAATAGCCTCTTGCTTTTTGATAAAATATGAGTTAAGAAGTTATTTTTACAAATAAAAGAAAATATGTTTTACGAATTACGACAAAATATTTTTAACAAAACAGATGTTTCTAAATGATTTTTTTTTCAAATGCATCACAGCACTCATCTGAGAGAGGTGGAGTATCTCTGCGATGTCCAGTAACCTGGATTATTGTTAATCAGCTTTTTGATTTGGCCTTCATCAACGCCTGCATGCCTAGCGGAACACTCTCGAAATTTCTACTTCCAAAGCCAGTGAACGACTTACGAATATTAATCCCACCAATCGCATTATCTCTGTAAACGACACATAACTTCTTGTTTTTATTTACTCTTTCCGTAAATAAAAGACTATCAAAGGACGAAAAGGAATCTCATTTTCCTCCTTTTTTAACTTTTGACATAAAAGCATTTCGCAATCCACACAGAAATCGTTGCAAAAGATACCTCGAAATGACACCTTTCGGAATGTGATTTTTTTTAAATAATTTCTCTCCAAGTGAGGCAATAAAGTCACTAAGACGCAAGAGGTTACTAGATGTGAGTGATTATGGGGACAAGAAAATGTTATAAAGGAGAACATAAATTAAGAAAACAAAAGATAACGATTGACATTGCATTTAAATTTTTGGAGATCAATGTTGACTGGGAATCAAGAAGCTGGAAGTGAGTTCCACTAGCAAGAAGTGCGAGAGAAGAAACTGTTAGCATAGAATTTACGGTTACATCTTGCCATTCCAACTGTAAATGCATCTTAGTGAATTCATTGCTTTGGCGAAATTATAAAAAAAAAAAACAATATTTTGAAAAAAAATATCCATTTGAACTTTTTTGGTTCGACATATATTTTCTAGACTTCTTTTGTTTTTTTGTTTTTTTTTTTTTACTGCAAATAAAAGTCGTTCCTCACCCTCTGCCAAAACTTTTTATTTCCATCGCAACACACTTTTTAGTGGTTACCTACATCGACATGAGGTTGCATTTTCCTATATATGGGTAATAGATTCCTTGTCTTTGTGTTCATATCAACTAGATCTTTTCCCTCAAAGAATATATATTTGAAATATTCGATGAATTCACTAACAAATGTTATCAAAAACAAAATTTTTGAAAAACTCACAACGTTTTTATTCATAGAAAATAACATCCCAACGAAAATGTAATTCTCTCTCGTCTAAATATAATTCCCTTTTGTGTAAATATAATTCTTTTTTGTGTAAATATAATTCTTTCTAGTGTAAATATAGGGTGTGGCAGAAATACACCCCCGCCTTATATATCTTCCATGGTAAGTCATTAGTAAGATGAAGACATCATTGTCAGTAATGTTTTATCATTATGTTGGATGTATTTCTGGGAGGTATAAGTGGAAATATATTTCTACCGTACCCTTATGTAAATATAATTCCCTTTTGTGTAAATATATTTATCTCTTGTGTAAGTATAATTCTGTCTGATGTCAATTCTCTTTTACATAAATATAATAGCCTCTTGTGTAAATATAATTCCCTCTTGTGCAAATAGAATTCCCACTTATGCAAATATAATTCTCCGTAATTTAAATATGATTGTCTCTTATGCAAATATAGTTATCTTATGAAAGTTGTTTTAATGAAAAAGCTTTGAAACTCAGAACTTTGTCCCAATTTAAAATGGATGCTTATTGTTGATATTTAAATCTATAAAATACATTATGAATTCATTTATATTTGAATTAATTAGTAACAAAGAATGAATACTTATAAAAAAAAAAGGAATGTTTATTTTTTAAAGTATCGACATTACGTCACTGAGGATGTAAATACCTCAGCTATTAACGCATGGCTGAGAGAAAATCGAGTATCTGTCTTCACTTGGCCAGCAATCAAATCATGTCGAAACCGGCTTCAGCTTTAAAGCCATACAACTTGACGGCCAATCACGCGGACGCTGATTAATGCCATCTTGCAAATGCATGTAGGAAAAGATGAAGCGGGAATAATTTAGACTACAACACACAACGAAGCCAGAGAAAAGCGCGCGAACAGAATCACTGCCCACAGATGAGGGTCTGAAGGACACTGATGAAATCATGGTGACAAATATTTCAAACTTAGAACTAAGCGCAATATAGAGTTGCACGCAGATATAATGAAACGCCATATTTTCTGATTAATTACTCAACGCAAACCAATTCTGGATGTTAGCTTAGTGGCAAAACTTCGGATCGAAATCCATAATGTAATTTGTTCAAATCCTATCTTGAATAAAACCTGTTACTGCTATTCGTTTATATATATATATATATATATATATATATATATATATATATATGTGCGTGTGTATTTCGGCGGCAATCCCTCTTTTATATATGTTTCATTAAAGACGACTGACGTTTTAATTAATTTTTCTTGTGTTCGTTTAAGTGTTTTCTTTTCTGGACATAAAGTGTCTAAATATTGTACAAATGTTCTGCATTTCGAAGCGCTTTCATTATTCTTTAACCATTATCAAGTACGATTTTTTTTTAATTGAATGTACGGGTTTTTATATATGTGTCTAGAGTTATATGAATAGTTTATTTTCTAAACATGGTCAGCACATTGTCGCCGTGTTCATAGTTGATGTTATTGAGTGCAGTCTTTTTGTTTTTTATTATTAGTGCTTCTATAATTTTTAGTCATTTTTTACATATGGATGAAGCTATTATCCTTGTATTTTTTATAAGTATGTTGCGGACGGAGTTTAGTAGGTTTACCTGTGTATTTAAATGAGTCCTAATTGAGCTATAGGTGTAACCTGAGTCTTCTAGATAGACATGTAGTAGTGTGTCCAATATAATTATTCAAGAGTTTGATTTGATCAGGAAATGAATTCTTTCAGGGAAAATTGAATTCATAAATAATAGTGGTTCTCTGTAATTTGGATTTTGAAGGTGTATTGTTATTGTTGATGATAAAGTTAGCCTTTTTAATTTTTTATGGTAGATAATTTACTTTTCTTTTTCTGGTCGGCTGGGTTTGTATATTTCTTTATAATGTTTTGAAGAGAACATTCATCTTGCTTTTAATTATTTGTATTTGTATTTTATAGAAAATGTTAATGTTTTTGTCCGTACGTTCAGTAGTGCTATTAGTTACTTTAGAAAGAAATAGTCTGATTGTGTGATCGATGATGCAGTTCGGAAAGCCATTGTTAACTAATGCTTCACATTATTGAGTTCTTTAAGGAAAAGGGACGAGAGGATGAATTCTCGAATGCTCTCTTCATGAAATCTTTTATAAGTGGGTATTCACTCATAAAATTAAGGTGGCAGGAGTTTTGTCTAGTGAGGTTGTTCTATAAAGAAGTGGTGAATGTGTTACTACTGAATTCTACGAGAATAGGAGCATTATTTTTTTGAGTTAGTTCGTGAATTTCAGGACAGATTTTTTTTCAAATGTATTTTTAAAATTATCAATTTCTTTTTTGCTTTTAGCTAAAATTTTTAAAAAATCATCTACATAGCGGGCATATATTTTGGGTTTAGCAAATTTTTAAATAACATTTTCTACATGGGACATGTATTAGCAAGGGAAAAACGGACCGAGTGGATTTCTCATACTGACAATGAAAATTATATCCTTTTTAGAGGAAGAAGGATAAAATAACACTGTGGACAACAAGGTAATCGACGATATCCAAGACAGTCTATTACACTGAAAACATATTTAAACATGACACCTCTCTGGGTTCTGGATGGCAATGAAACTAGCTAAAATGTGATATATATATATATATATATATAATAAAAAGGCTTAAACACTAATATTCCATGGTCATAATTTAATATTAGCTATATATATATATATATATATATATATATTGAAATCGATTAAGTCCGACAATTATGCGATCTCTGACAGATATATGGTATGTCAAAACAAATGACAGTTTCTGTATAGGAATACTGCTTCGATACCTGTCGAAGAGCGGCATATTTTCTACGAAATTTCTCAAAAGTTCTGGCCGGTAAATGTGATTAATACTGTTTAATTAAAAACAGACCATTTACTTATATTGTATCTATAAAAATAACGTATAAACGGAAAATATATATCATATAAAAGTGAGATTTCCACATATTATTAAAAATAATAATTAATTTTTCCTCATGTTCAATGTTAAATATTCTCGATATGAGACATTTTCTAATTCAGATTACCAACACACAAACAGAAAATGTCTCATATCGAGAATATTTAACATTTTACCTGAAGACGGTCGCGAGACCAGAAACCCGTGTCGTAAAATTATGCAAAACAAAGCATAATATTTTTTTCTAAATAAATCCACATTACAACCAAAAACGTTTGCGGCACCTCTCTTCTCTTCTTTTTAATATACATACTTTTCTCTCGTTGGAACCACTACATTATATTTCTTTTATATATATATATATATATATATATATATATATATATATATATATATATATGTATGTATGTATGCATGTTTCATTAAAAACGACAGACAATGTATACGATTAAGCTTTTTATGCAATTTTTCTTGTATTCGAACAAGAGCTTTCTTTTTTGGATACAGAGTGTGTAAAAACTGTCTAAATATTCCACAGTTCCGAACGCTTTCGGCTATACTTTTAGCCATTACCAAGGATGATTTTATTTTTTTCAGTTTAATTGAGTGCGTATGTAATTGTATGTTTTTATCGTGTTATAGAGATGTTTTATTTTGCGAACACAGTTAGCACATTGTAGCCTAGTTCGTAGTTAATATTGTTAAGAGTTGGCTTTTTTCTTTTCGTTATTAGGATAGGATGTGGACAGTTTCTACACATTCTGCGTCCAAAAAAGAAAGCCCTTGTCCGGACACAAGAAAAATTAAATAACAAACTTAACCGTTGTACCTTGTCTGTCGTTTTTAATGAAACATGCATAGATGAAGGATTGCTGCCTAAATACACAATATATATATATATATATATATATTTGTGTATTTAGGCAGCAATCCTTCTTTCGTGCACATTTCATTGAATACGACAGACAAGGTTCTTTTATTTAGTTTTTTACAATTTCTCATGCGATATAATTTTTCTTTTCTTTTCAGACGATAAATTATATAAAATCTGTCCGAATGTTCTTTTTATCCGAGCGCTTTCGGCTTTCGGCTATAAATTTAACCATTTTCAAGGATTATATATTTTAACTATTAAATAAGAAATAGTTTCTTGCATGTATGTATTTATATAATGTTTTCATTTCTCAAAACACGGTCAAGATATTTTTATAAAAAACAAATGAACGAAAATTATAAACAAGACCAGTGCAGGATTAAGAAAACTATAAAAAATAATGCACATACCAGCTGACAATAGCAAAAATATTAGATTAATTATTACAAATGTTTAAAAGTTCTAAACTTATAGTTAAAAATAATAATTCCCCTCCTAGAACAAAATTAAATAGGGCAAATATTATTTACGAATTTAATTGCCCATTAAGGAATTTTATTCCTGCTCATTCAATATTCGTAAATAATTATATAGGTCACACTACAACATGATTAACACGCAGACTCACTCTACACTTTTCTGAACATAGCTCAATTAGATCTCATTTAAATGTTCATGGAGACCTACCGGACACTATCCGTAACATCCTTGTTGGCAACACAAATATAATAGCATCATCTACATGCAAAAAAAGGCTAAAAATAATGGAATAAACACAAAAAGACAACAATTAATAATATTAACTATGAACATGGACACAATATAATGACCGTGTTTTGAAAAATGAAAATATTATATAAATACATATATGCAACAAACTATTTCTTGTTTAACACTTAAAATATTTAATCCTTGAAAATGGCTAAATGTATATCAGAAAGCGCTTAGATAAAAAAAACATTCAGACAGTTTTTATATAATTTATCATCTGAAAAGAAAAAAATCATTAGATCACATGAGAAATTGTATAAAAACTAAATAAAAGCACCTTGTCTGTCGTATTCAATGAAATATATATATATATATATATATATATATATATATATATATATATATATATATAAAAAGAAAGAACAGTAAGATATATAATCCGTTGTTCGTATTGATATTTTTTTTTTTTACAAAACAGCGCTCAATGTATATTTAAAGAGAATAAATATTATAAATTACCTGATTTAAAATATGTTCTTTTTTCGCTACACAGTAACAACCACGTTTCAAAAACTGAAGCTAAAAATTTCAAATTTAATTATATAATTAAATTTAAAGCATTAGTTCCGTTTCATCTTCAAGCGAATTAACGGAACTAATGTTTTTAATTTAATTATATAATTAAATTTTAAGTTTGTAGCTTCATTTTTTGAAACATGGTTATTACTATGTAGCGAAAAAACCATATTTTAAATCAGTTAATTTATAATATATATATATATATATATATATATATATATATATATACAGAAAGAAAGAAATATTAACGACTTTTTAAAAAGTGACACATTTTCTTTCTTCGTCAATCACAAGAAGCACAAGCTTAGGGAAAAAGTACTATGATTCATTATTTAAGTATACACATAAGCACATATTGTCGGGATTCTATATCCTATTTTAAAACACGCACGCACACGCACACACACACACACAATGCATATATATATATATATATATATATATATATATATATATATCTTTCTCTGTCGTTACCCTTCCTCCCAAGACTGTGGTGTACTCGATAGCATTTTCGATAATATAGACAAGGCCATCTCTCTACATCCGTTCGCAAACATATTCGTGTTCGGTGTCTTTAACACCCATCGTACCATGTGGCTTGAACACTCTGTAACTGATCTCGCTGACATACAAACACTTAACATTTCAATCACTCAATCCCTCACACAAGTGGTTGACTTTCCTACACGTTTCCCCAGTAACCAATGATGGTAAGGCTTCCCTTCTTGATCTCTTTTTTACCTCCATCGCTGACTCTTGTCACGCTATGCAGCTCTGCTCTCTTGGCAAGCTTTATCATGCCATAGTGTTTATTATCATCTCCTTCTACTCCCCCGAAACCAGACCCCTAAACCAAATATCTTTCTGTTATCAACCTACTCAACAGAATATCTTATAATGTGGTTTTTAATCACCCCGTTTAAAAAATGTATGTCTGCGATCTCATTCTGGGTAAAAGCTGGCATTGAGGCTTTCATCCCAGCAAGAGAATATAATCTTAAATTGCGTTCATCTCCTTGGTTCTCAGCTGTTTGCTCAGCCCATCGTCTGTATCGAATCGACATGTCTGATTGCAACAGGCGTCTCTCTCTCTCTCTCTCTCTCTCTCTCTCTGCCTGTAATGAGTGCAAGCGTGTCCTCAATGAAGCAAAATTACTATTTGCTAAAAGAATGAAACAATGTATTGCATCTCACAAGTTTGATTCTAAAAATTCTTGACGGCTCTGCAAGAGCGTACCCGACAACAGCAAATCCACAATACCTCCTCTATTCAATCAATTTGAAGTTCTAACTTCCCCAGCTGATAAGGTTGAATGCTTTGCTTGGAATTCAATTCAACACTCGACTCATCCTGAGTACCCACACCTGACCCCCCACCTAGAAATTAGACTCTTATAAGGCAAGTTGGAGGGATGGGTTACTAGCAGTAGTTCTAAAGAAATGTGCTCCTGAGCTGTCTCCAGTTCTCTCCAAGCTATATAACTATTGTCACACTGAATCTTATTTCCAGCCTGTTAGTAAGTCCTCATCTGTTGTCCCTGTTTTTAAGAACTCCGGAAACCCTTCTGACCCATCTAACTACCGTCCTATCAGTCGCCTACCACTCTTCGGCTAAGTCTTCGAGGCTTTAATCAACGCCGAAGTGGTTAAACACCTTACACCCCATGATCTGCTCTCTGACAAACAATATGGTTTCCGCTTTGCCCGGTCTACCGCTGGTATGCTCACGGCCATAACTGAATTTGTATACCAAGCTCTTGATAATAACGGCGAATCTCAAGCAGTGGCTCGAGATATCTCTAAAGCGTTTGATAGGGTTTGGCATGCCGGCCTTCTTCGTAAGTTTCAGGCATACGGTATTACAGAACGATTATCTGATTTAATACGATAATTCCTGTCAAACCGTGAAATGAAGGTCATCGTAAACTGATTCTCTTCCAGTTCCTTTCATACGAACGCTGGTGTTCCCCAAGGCTCTATCCTGGGTCCCACACTGTTTCTGATCTTCATCAATGATCTTCCTGATGTCATCAGTTCCCAGGTAGGCATACACGCCATTACTATTGACTCCTGTCTTAATAGTAAATCCTGCATTGCTCACAAAGTTAACCTAGCCGTTGGTCTCGAAAAGGACATCGAATCTGTGGTCGACCGGAATGGAGATGCCTTGTAAATGTTAATACCGCCATAAACGAAACTACTCTCATTTATCCACCATCGTGAAAACTCCCTGCCTTCTATCAGAATGGCTGATGACCAACTCCACGAGAGCGTCTCTCTGCGCCTTCTTAGTCGCACGTTTTCTACTGACCTGAGGTGAATCAATAGCTTCATCTACCGCCAGGAAAGTTGGTTCTTTGTGTCACGCCAGGTTTATTCTCGACTGGGTCCATCCTTCAAATCTACAAACCTACCATTCGTCCTTCCACTGAATACTGTTGCCATATATGGTCTATTGTTCCCATTGTTTATCTCGAGATCCTCGACAAAATCCAGAGATGGATATGCAATGTGATTGGTCCTGATCTGTCTACAAACATTATCTCACAGATGTGCTGTTACTTCCTTCTGTCTTTTCTACAAATATTTTCATGGCATCTACTCTGACGAGCTACTTTCACCGGTGCCCCAACTGCATGAATTTAAGCGTGCTACTAGATTGGCATCTCGGTCCCACCCTTTCACTGTCTAATCAGTTAAACGTAACCGCTTCTTCTACTCCAACAGCTTCTTCTCTCGTACTTCTCAACAGTGTGATTCCCTTCCGCTTACTTGCTTACCTGAAAGCTATAATCTTCGAATATTCAAATGTAATATCAATCGACATCTGATGCCTTGATCTTAATCCCCGTCCTTCTCTTTATCCTTTCCTCAAACAACCCTCTTTACTCTCTGAAACCCATTGGGTGCTAGCAGCACTCCTGCTTTGGTTGGGGTGAAATGTTTTTTAATGTTTATATATATATATATATATATATATATATATATATATGCACGCCAGTGGTGTGCGTAATAAACAAATATGTTCAAACAATCTTATTTAGTGTTAATCTT
Organism: Acanthosepion pharaonis; assembly: GCA_903632075.3. Taxonomy (NCBI): domain Eukaryota; kingdom Metazoa; phylum Mollusca; class Cephalopoda; order Sepiida; family Sepiidae; genus Acanthosepion; species Acanthosepion pharaonis. The sequence goes on along the minus strand of CAHIKZ030005292.1, from coordinate 650,132 downwards.
CTTTTTCTTAATATTGAATTCTTTACTGACAGAATTACTTACCTTAATTACGTTATCCTTCTATTGTTCACATTTTTTTGAAAAATTTTGCTGTTGTTATTATTATTATTTAGATAGCTAGCTAGCTAGATAGATAGATATCTGAGAGAGCTTTTATATATACCGAAATTAACACTGCATAATGACTATCAGTTTTACGCCTCATTAGGATATTGAGACCAATTCTTTCACTGTCTATATCTATATCTATATATAAATGTACGTATGACATTTTTTTCACACATGTTTCCTCTGTTCTTGATATGAAAAAAATATATATCTTTATCCCATGTAATTGTATATAAACATTAAATAAATAAATGCATATATATATATATATATATATATATATATATAGAGAGAGAGAGAGAGAGAGAGAGAGAGAGAGTGAGAGATAGATAGATAGATAGATAGATAGATAGATAGATAGATAGATAGATAGGCGCGAATGCACACACGCTCGCACACACACATTCACTAGGTAAAACAGCCTCGCACCAATGAAAAGTGCATATAAAAAAGATAAATCGCGAAATATAAATAATTAATTGCTGATGCTGAGTGGACGGAGTGATTGCCGTAGGGTCTGTCTACGAATCTCTAGAGTCGAGATGCTAAAAGGTAAAATCAAACAGATAAATGACAAATCTTTTCTTCTTTTTTATGTGCGGTGTCCCTTGCTGCGGTGTCTTTAACGAACCCGCAGTGTTTTTGTCCTATCTCTGGTCTGATTCTGCTACGCGCTCTATTTATCAGAATTCGGGTGATGAGTTTTGTTATGTGGCTCATTAGGCTGATTGTTTGGTGAAGTTCACATTTCACTTGTTATTTCTGTAATCTTGTTTATGCCGAAACCATCTAAGGCTGCCAGGATCTCTATTATAATTCGGTCTAGCCCTATCGCTTTGTTTCTGTTCAATTTGGCCAGTGCTGCTTCCACTTCGGATTTTAGTATTTCTGACACGTCGATATTTCTGTGTATTGCCGGTTGTTCTCTTTTGTCGAGGAACAGATCTCCAGTATACTGTTCCAGCTCTGAAGAATTTTTCTTTCTCTGATATGAGCGTTCCGTCCTTGGATTTTATGCAGCCTGATGATGAGCATGTCACTTGAATTAATTCTCTCTCTCTCTCTCTCTCTCTCTATATATATATATATATATATATATATATATATATATATATATATATGTGTGTGTGTGTGTGTGTGTGTGCGTGTGTGTGTGTGTGTGTGTGCGTGTGCATAATTTATGTTATACATGCACAAAAATATATATATTAAGGAAAAGTTACCCTAATACTTAGTTTCTACTGATTTCCTCTTACCTACTGTTTGCATACTACATCACAGAAAGTACAGTTCACAAACGGCAAAAGTCGTATTACGTTCAGTCTGCGCATGATTTGGCGCTGAAAGTTGCCCCTCGGTCTGGTGTACTAGTCGAGACTGACAGCGATCAAACTGACATCATTTGAGATAAATCAATTTTACAACATGCAGTGGATAGCCATCATACTAAAAACATCCCAGATATGAACTTGAAATCATTTGTAACTGTGTGCTGATGTTACTTTCTTTATGTGTGACTTCTAAATAAGTTCATCGAAAAATTACGAAAAAACCTGAGTGGTCGAGATATGACCATTGATAATGAGTGTCATTTGAAATTTTTGGAGTTATTTCGCTTGAAGATGGAACAGAGCTTGGTACTTTAATTCAATTTAATTCAAATAATTATATTGAAGTTTTCAGCTCTTGTTATGAAACTTGAGAACTCTTATGTAGCGAAGGAATCATATTTTTAAATAAATAATTATATTTTGGCTCTACTTTTGTATCGAGCACTGTTTTTTTTTTAAATAATAACAAAAATACTAAAGAACTTTGGATTATTTACCTAATGAGTTCTTTCCCATTTTCTATATATCCCCCATATATATATATATATATATATATATATATATATATATATGCAGAGGCATAATAGAGTAATTGATAACGGTTCTGACTGAGTATCGCAGAGTCAAGTTCATTACATTCACTTACGTGCTAATACCCTTGGATAACGTATGAATCTATCTCTAATCTCTCAACTATGGGTAGATAACAGGCGAAACTGAGTCCTATAGCCTTGGGTGGCAACCGGTTTAGAAGAAGGACAACTCTGAATTCAAAACCTGCGAAGGGTCGTTTGGGGACTTTGTGGCATAGTGTGCATTATCTGTATTCGGTTATTCCAAAAAGTGTGGTTGGTTCTGCATAAGATTTCACCACTATACTCAAATATGTGCTGGTACTGTTAGTTCTGAGAACTAAGCAGCGTTGAATCGTTCATGTATATAACGCAATCAATTTTCAGGTGCTAAGACTCTATTATTTTGCATCGAGCATTATTTTATTAACATCAACTTTTCGTAAGCTATCATGGCTCGCCATCTCCCTCTGTACCTTGTAGCTCTCAGCAGGTTCCTTCCTTGTGCTTCCTTCCCAAGACCACGTTCTGTCATCCACCTGCGCAAGCTCGCCAGGTATGTCACGCGCTGCATTCTCTGGTCTCTCTCTCCCTCTATTCGACCTGTGAGTATCAGATTCTCCAAGCCCTCCTTCCTCATTATGTGTCCCAGAAACTTCAGCTGCCTCTTTCTGATGTTAAACATAAGCCTTCTCCTTGTTTGTAACCTCTCTAAGACCTCGTCGTTGCTCACACGCTCGGTTCATGATATCCTTAGCATCCTTCTGTAGGACCACATCTCCGTTTCCTCGAGTCTCTTCTTCATCTTCGAGGAAATAGTCCAACATTCCCTGCCGTAAAGAAGGACAGATGTCACGTAGAAGCTCAGCATTCTTCTCTTTGTTACCAAAGAAATCCCCCCTGTCCTCGTAATACTCTGGTCAGCTTTTGGAATGTCAACACTCAATGTACGATATTATATATATATATATATATATATATATATATATATATATATATATATATAATGTCCATAAAGTCTTTTTATAATTTAAAAAATTATTACAAATATGTGGAAATTGTACAAAATGAAGAGTAGATATTGAAGCTTTTTTAACTAATTTAATAGGCCTCTACATGGCCTATTTTTTATTCGATTATACTTTATTACAAAAATTTAGGGATGTTAAATTAAGCACACTTAGAACATACGAACCGAGTTATTCTCAACACAAATTCTAGAAGTAGTATAAAACACTGCTGTTAGCCTAGTGGTGAAAAATTACACGCATTCATAAAATTATGTGAATACGTTACACTCTCCATATATAGACGAATCCCGTTTCTTCTACCATACGAATGCAATTTATTCAGTTGTATTGCAAAGAAAAACAAACAAAAATATTTTCGTGTGAAGCTGTTTCGCAAAGCTTCTTTGTAATTAATTTCTTTATTTATATATATGAAAGAAAACAAATACTCAATAAAAAAAAACGTATTTAAATTTATGGAGCCAAATTTATTTTCTTCGCTTCCACACGCCTAAACCGCTATATATATATATATATATATATATATATATATATATATATATATATATATATATATATATAAATATAAAAATTAAAGTAAATTAAAGAAATTATTAAAATTATTCAAATTTCATCGACTGGTTTGCGAATTGAACGAAACGTAGAGTTTATCTCTACGTTTCGTTCAATTTCGCAAACCAGTCGATGAAATTTGAATAATTTTTAACTTCAACAATACTAATTACTGTAAGGATTTTGTAGAAAAATTCAAGTATATATATATATGTATAAATATATATATTACTATAAACATTATATTCAGTGCATACATTTGTTCTACCTCTGGACCAACCGGAAGTCATATTAAACAAATATGCCTATCTGTGTTTCTTTTAACCGGACATAACGTCATTTAACTAAGCTGTCCAGAAACCACGAGAGACTCATGTTAGTACCTATATATAAAGTAAATAAATATGTGTACATTGACCTGGCAAAATTGATGGGTTTAGCGATATGTAAATGATTCCACGGTACCTTCATGTCAAATAAGTGCAGAGATCTGGTGAGTCAATGTTAACTCTCGGTGAGGCTGTTCATGCGAAGGAGACATGAATTATCGGAGATCGAATTGGGTATAATAGCGAGTACAAGACGGACAGAGCAAGCCATTTCTAAAATTATCAGGACATTTGACATCCCTCGATCTAAGGAGTCACTGGAGTACCGAGATACTCCATGGAAACATTACTGCTCACCGCAGAAAGCAGTGCTCGAACACGTGTCTTTAAAGATCATGATCTGAGGTGCCTATGCAAGAATTGTATATGGTAATAAATAAGATAAACCGGCACAATGGTAATGGTAATATTAGTCGTTTCCTTATACGAATTTCCTTATTATTATCATTATTATTATTATTATTATTATTATTATTATTATATGCATATTATTATCATTATTATTATTATTATTATTATTATTATATGTGCATATTATTATCATTATTATTATTATATATGTGCATATTATTATCATTATTATTATTATTATATGTGCATATTATTATCATTATTATTAGTATTATTATTATTATTATTATATGTGCATATTATTATCATTATTATTATTATTATTATATGTTATATGCATATTATTATCATTATTATTATTATTATATGCATATTTATTATCATTATTATTAGTATTATTATTATTATTATTATATGTGCATATTATTATCATTATTATTATTATTATATGTGCATATTATTATCATTATTATTAGTATTATTATTATTATTATATGTGCATATTATTATCATTATTATTATTATTATTATTATTATTATATGTGCATATTATTATCATTATTATTATTATTATTATTATTATATGCGCCATTATTATCATTATTATTATTATTATTATATGTGTATTATTATTATCATTATTATTATTATATGTGCATATTATTATCATTATTATTAGTATTATTTATTATTATTATATGTGCATATTATTATCATTATTACTATTATTATTATTATATGCATATTATTATCATTATTATTATTATTATTAGATGTGCATATTATTATTATTATTATTATTATTATATGTGCATATTATTATCATTATTATCATTATTATTAATATTAACATTATTATTATATGCGCATATTATTATTATTATTATATGTGCATATTATTATCATTATTATTAGTATTATTATTATTATTATTATTATATGTAGATATTATTATCATTATTATTTAGTATTATTATTATTATTATTATATTATGCATATTATTATCATTATTATTATTATTATTATTATATGTGCATATTATTATCATTATTATTATTATTATTATTATTATTATTATATGCATTTATTATTTTTATTATTATTATTATATGTGCATGTTATTACTATCATTATTATTATTATTATATGTGCACATTATTATCATTATTATTATTATTATATGTGCATATTATTATCATTATTATTAGTATTATTATTATTATTATTATTAATATTATATGTGCATATTATTATCATTATTATTATTATCATTATTATTATTATTATATGTGCATATTATTATCATTATTATTATTATATGTGCATATTATTATCATTATTATTAGTATTATTATTATTATATGTGCATATTATTATCATTATTATTATTATTATTATATGTGCATATTATTATCATCATCATCATTCGATTTCTGTTATGGACACACTACCACCAAGTCTGCGGGAAAGACCCAAGGCAGGTCGTGGTGTGTTGTTATGGCCACATTTCATGTTAATTTTTTTTTTTTTTTTTTTTTTTTATCTCCGATGAAGTTGCTAGCGTTACATAGACAAAGTTCTCCTTAGTGTGTGTGCTGTACTTAATAAGACAATTTTCTGTATGTCTCTTAAGCTGGGGTTTCAGGATTCTTTCAATGTGTTGTTTTGTTTCCATTTTTTTATAATTCCAAGTGCACCTATTACCACTGGTATTATTCTTGTTTTCAATTTCCACATTTTTCTATTTCAATTTCCAGGTCTTTTGTATTTTGATAGTTTTCAAATTCCTTGGTTGCTATGTTACAATCCGCTGGACAAGCCATATCAATTAGTAGGCAAGTTTTTTTTTTTCTGGTTTTTTTTTGACAATAATGTCCGGCCTATTTGCTTCAATTTTTCTGTCTGTGTGGATGGTATAATCCCATAGAATGGTGACATCTTCTATTTCTGTAACCGGCGCTGGCCGATGTTCATACCAGTGTTTGCTTACACATTTTCCAAAGTGTTTGCACATTGTCCAGTGTAAGTATTGCCCCACTCTATCGTGACGATTTTTATATTCATTTGGGGCAAGTATAGAACATCCTGAGATTAGATGGTCTATTGTTTCTTGGTATTTGTCACAGAACCTGCATTTTGGATCCACATTATTATGTATGATATTTGCCTGAAAATTCCTAGTGAAAAGACTCTGGTCTTGCGCTGCAAGAATAAAGCCTTCAGTTTCAGACTTTAATCCAGATGCTCGTAACCATCGATGAGTATTAACTTTATCAACATTGGGTTTATTTGCACGTTCTGGATATTGGCCATGCAGAGGTTTGTCTTGCCAGCGTTGTTTCATCTGTTCAAGGGCTTTATCCTTGGCTTTTTTTTCATATCTTTTGCTGCAATAGTTGGTTCTTGGCTTCTGTTTTGATTTACTACAGAATCTACTAAATGTAAATGTTGTTTGTATTTACTGCCTTCTTTTATTATTGAATATTTTTTTCTTTCTGTTTTCATGTTGTTTCACTAATTTTATCATCCAGTCATTTGTTGTTTCCATGTAAGTTAGTAAGCCAATAGTTGTTGTCTTGTATGACAATTCTAGCTGAATAAGACCTCTTCCACCTTCTTTACGGGGTATGTATAGACGGTCTACATCAGCCTTTGGATGATGCATCTTATACTTAGAAAGAAGCTTTCTTGTTTTAGAATCCATTTGTCTGATGTCATTTTAGAGTCCAGTTCAAGATGTTGAAACTATATTGGACCACTGGGATGGCAAGGTTATTAATGGCCATAATTCTGTTCTGAGAATTCAATTCAGTTTTAATACCAGTCGTACCCTTCTATAGTACTCTTTACGCACTATTTCTTTCATTTTCTTATGGTGAATTCCTTCACTCTCATTTACACTAGGTACTTATAAGCTTCTCCTTGTTCTAAATCTTTTATTGTTACAGCAGGGTCTAAACTAATAGAGGAAGTTTGTTGTAGCGATCCTCGTAAAACTGTAGTTTTGCACATTTATCCAAATTGAATTTCATTCCAATGTCTTCACTGAAGCATTTTACAGTTTGCAGAAGACCTTCCAGCTCATTGTCATTCCTAGCATACAATTTTAAGTCATCCATGTAAAATAGATGGTTTATTTTCTTTGAGCTATTTTGTAACCGCATTCTGTCTTGTTAAGTTGGCTGGTTAATGCTATAAGTGATATGCAAAATAATAAAAAGAGACAAAGAGTCACCTTTTGAAATATTCCTCTATTGATGTTTATTTCTGCCAGACTTATAGGTTCCATTTTTATGATTGAGGTAAAGTGTAGTTTTCCATATCGACATACATTGTTTGATGAAATTGATGTTAACGGGTGATACCTTGTACATACTTAAAGACTTTAAGATCCAGGAATGTGGTACACTATCGAATGCTTTTACGATAATCTATCCAGGCAATACTAAGATTTTTTTTCCACGGAAGCAGTTTTCCAGGATCATCCTATTAATAAGTAATTGGTCTTTACATCCGTAGCAGCCTTCGTTTGCACCTTTTTTGTTCAAGTGGTAGTATGTCATTTCTTTCCAAGAAGAAATATGTCTGTTTTGTTAAAATAGATGTTAACAGTTTGTATGTTGTTGGAAGACATGTAATTGGTCTATAGTTTTTCGGAATATTTGTGTCACTATTTTTGGGTAGAAGAAAGGTAACTCCTTTGGTCATCCATGCAGGAATTTTAGTTGGATCGGTAACCATTTCTTGAAGTTCTTTGGCGAGTTTTTTGTGCTGTATTTAAATAATATAGCCAGAAGTTAGGAATTTTATCTATTCCTGAGATTTCCAGTTGTGTGCTTTTTTCAGTGCACATTTAACATCTTCTTCTGTGATTCCTGCCCATGTCTGTTCTGGTTTATTTTTCATTCGTTCTAACTCTTGCGCAATCCAATCTGCCTCTTCGTTGTGTTTCTTTTTGGGCAAGCCCATATTTTCCCCAGAACTGTATAACTTCTTCCATTTTAGGGGACTGTCACTTCAATTCTTTGTTTACCTATTTCCCTAAAAATTTCTTTGCATCGGTTTGAAAGATCTTGTTCTGTCTATAGAATCTTGATCTTTTCTCGTAGCGTCTTATTCTTTTGAGCCTTCAGTTGTATTGTTTGCTTTATTTTTTCTTTAGTTGATAGGACTTCATTTTCATTCCTGATATTGTATTTTTCTTTCGACTCTTCTGCCTTTTCTAGTTCTTACATTTACTCCTCTTGCTAGTTCATCGAGTACTGATAATTCACTTCTAAGGTGTTCAATTTCTTTTTATATTTTTCTTTTTCCAAGGTGGATCTTCATGTCTGTGAGACTGCCTTTTTTTTTTTTTGATGTTCAGTTTATTTGTTGCTGCTATTGCTGATGCATATATTGCTTCATTGAGATTTATATGAGTGTCTTCTTCATCCAGAATCAATTTGAGTGCTGCATTATAGAGCTTAATAGTTTTGAGGTTATGCTTTGTTGGTTGTAATTTTGGGAGTTGTTCTCGTTCCTCCATTGCAATATTCTGTATCTGACTTATATGGCTTATTATCATTATTATTATTATTATTATTATTATTATTATTATTATGTGCATATTAGTATTATTATTATTATTATATGTGCATATTATTATCATTATTATTAGTATTATTATTATTATATGTATATTATTATCATTATTATTATTATTATTACTATTATATGTGCATTATTATTATCATTATTATTTTTATTATTATTATATGTGCATGTTATTATTATTATTATTATATGCATATTATTATCATTATTATTATTATATGTGCATATTATTATCATTATTATTATTATTTTATGTGCATATTATTATTTATTATTATTATTATTATTATTATATGTGCATATTATTATCATTATTATTATTATTATTATTATATGTGCATATTATTATCATTATTATTATTATTATATGTGCATATTATTTTCATTATTATTATTATTATTATTATATGTGCATATTATTATCATTATTATTAGTATTATTATTATTATTGTATTATATGTATATTATTATCATTATTATTATTATCATTATTATTATTATTATATGTGCATATTATTATCATTATTATTATTATATGCATATTATTATTATTATATGTGCATATGTCAATACGACTGAGAGGGGGGTATGTAGCACGACCAACATATACCATCGCCCCGGCCGGAGCCCTGAAACTGTCACTTCAGACTCATCACCAAAGGACTAAATTTTGACCAAACAGGTCGACATCTTTATCTCTCGAGATAATCGGATGCCTACTATATAGATAGGTAGATTTTAATATCCCTTCACAATGTAAGTAGACGTGATTCGCCACAGCTTCCGTCTCTCTGATATGAGGGGAAATGTTGTATGGGGTTTCCTGTTTCTTTTCCGTCATTTTGAATTACGTGTAGTGCTTCTTCTTAGACTGACTCCTACCCAAGGCTGGGAAATATAGTCTACCCTGCAATTTGGGGCATAGTTTTGATAATATTAATGTCAATATTAGCTGTTTTCTTATAAGGAAATACTCGGCATTTATTGTCCGAGCAGTCAGTATTTCTGTTCGTTTGAAATTTATAAAATCTTTCTCTTAAACCTTTTTTCAGGAAAATAGGTTGCTCAAGCTGTCATCGCTCTTTCTAGTATTGAATGGTGGTTTGCTTCCCTTTGAGTTAGTATGGAAGGTCATTTTTATGGTGTCTTTCCTCTAATGAGGCTATTGTGGAGTCTTCCATTTACTATAAAGTAGTAGGAAAGTAAGCCTCGGGGGAACGGTGATTTAGACTGAACGATGGTTAACTGACACACACTCCAGTGTCGTAAGTGTAATACACATCCTTTGTATTTACTGTTCAATACACTATTTATCTGCAACCTCTTGTTTTGTTATTTCTTAACCAAATACTTGGTCACAACAGTCATCATCTTTATTATGTGCTTATTTTCTCTTAAAGTTACATGTGATATCCATTCTAGCAGTTACTGCTGTTGAAATTCATCAAGTGATATAGTTTCTATTATCTGGTACGTTTATTCGTTTGTGATTATGTGTCGCCAGTCCACAATGTTCAAAAAAGTATGGTCTTCGCGACAAGACCTTCAGGATTCACTCGTTCAAAGTCATTTTTAATCATTAATCAAACTACATCGTAATTCAATGCAAGATGTACCAGACGCATATCCGGTAGGTCAATTCCATCTGGTTCTTTAGTTTCTGTGGTATATGGAATTAGAAAGACCATCAGAGTAGCATCGTTAACACCACAAAGCCAGATACGGAACCTCACTTGGTTCGTCAGGCTGTTAATTAGACCTGCAGGGATCTCCTGGACCACAAGCAACGTGTGACGCAATTCGATGAATTCCAGTTACAGTTGATTCGTGCTGGTGGTAGGCTTCGAACGTGTCACATGACCCTATATACTATACTATATTTATAGATGTATAGGCTCGTGCAGAACCACCCACAATTTTTTTCGGAAAAAATCTCATACAACAGACCCTTCAACGTTTGAATTCAAAGTTATATTTTTCATACACTGTTTACTAATAGTCTATCCTGGGAGGAGAAGAGATGGGTTCCTACCTTCATAGTGTGTAAGTTAATGTAATAAATTGACTGAAATCCGAACTCGATTCTCCCATTTGCTATTCCATATATATATATATATATATATATATATATATAAGAAGATTAGTACTTATATATATATATATAAGGTCAGTACTTAGATGGGGGACCACTTTGGGAACACCTGGTACTGTAAGCCCCCAAAGTCCAACCCTTACCTCACAGTCGGTGGTGGGGGTGTACACAGTGTGTCAGAGCTATGCTGCCCGGAACTTCGTTCCTGGTAGGGCCACCCAAAGGCGGACAGGTCTGACACACACGCCGGCTAACAAGGGCTCTATTGAAAATCCAAGGAGCGTCTGCATCGGTAACTGGCGGCTTCTGGTCGTTCCTGTCTCTGCGTCTGTGGGAACCCCGCAGCAAGCAAGAACGTTATCCGAGTAGGCCTGGGTACCCCTACTTCTGTAATTTATCCCAAGAATCTTCTTCTCATAACAGGAAGAAGCCGGCTCAATCCGCCCAGGGTGAATGCCGCATCAGTACAGTACAGTAGTATATATATATATATATATATATATATATATATATATATATATATATATGTGTGTGTGTGTGTGTGTGTGTGTGTGTGTGTGTGTAATTGAAGGGACAATATTTAATTTATTTTGAATTTAAATTTAAAACCAAATATATTTGTATCTTCAGCATTTCTTGATGTACAATTGTAACTGATAGTTGTCATATTTTTCTTTCCCAAAGTTTCATTATTAGCCTGAAGAAGTCATTGAAGCATGGAACACGTAACACATAGGAATTACACACACTTATCTGATATATACAGGTTGACTGAAAAGTAACTCCCTGTTTTATGTATGATGAATTTTCCCGTCTTATAAAAATTTTAGTTAAACGGGAGAGTCCATCATACATAAAATAGGGAGTTACTTTTCAATCACACTGCATTTTTATATATATATATATATATATATATTTGTGTGCTATATCACCTCCAATCACACATATATATATATATATATATATATATATATATATATATATATAGATAGATAGATAGATAGATAGATAGATAGAATAAAAATATAGAAAATTTTATATCTCTAGTAACATTTTTAAGAAAAGATGTATGATAAGGTGGAAAAAAAAAGTTTTCATATGACGTGCTTCATCCTTTTTTCCACTTTGTCAGTTCGCAATATATACACCGGGTATAACACAAAATTGTCCAAATCGTGTAAAAGCAAAATTACCCATTTGTTAGATTAAGCTTTGAACCGTTGAATCTTAGAAATGATTAAAGATATCTTACTGAATTCTCTGAGGTTTTATAACACTATTGGACTCTACTTTAGAAGTTGCAAGGAGTCACCCTCCTTAAAGCTAGCATCAGCTATGATGCTGAAAACAAGAAAATATCCCTCGGGCGATTAAAAGAGAATAGTTTCGTTTTGGAGTCGTTAAAACTAACTAGACATTTCTTGCCCTAGTAAACAACAAATTGTAGGCTTTTTTTTTTTTTTAGATCAGTTGTAACTTATTGAACCGATCAGACTTAGTGTTAAGACTGTAAATTGGGAACTGAGGATATTAGGTGATGATGACATGAGGAAGGTCATTGATGAAAATTAGGAAAAACTTAGGTCCAAGAATAGAGCCCTGGAGGAGATCTGCTTTAATACAAAATGATCTAGAAGAGTGGCCGCTTCAGACAACTTTCATTTCGGGATTTGATAAAAAAAGATTGAAGCAGTTCAAAAATTCGTCCAAAAGTATCATAACCTTTAAATTTGTGAAGAAGACCAGCTACTCTGCCAAAAACAGCTAGATTGTTAATAGGCCGGTAGTTAGAAGGACCACACGGTTCGCCTGAAATTCTGAAGACTGAACTAGGGATTTCCACCAAGCAGGAAGGAAAGAAGCAGCAAGACACCAGTTATTGTAAAGTTTAGAAAGAATAGAAGTTATATATATATATATATATATATATATATATATATATATATATATATATCTTGAAAATATATTTTCAATTCAGCACTGTTGAAAGATAGGCTCAATTTATGAACAACAGTCACCTGAGTTAATGCAAAGCTCTTCAGTAAATTGAATTGAAGCACTCCGGCTGACTGACATGTGTTTACATTCGTAAAAGTTTCATTCTGACGAATGAAGATAGCTCAGTGGTATAAAATCTGACTGACACCAAATCGTTTGGGTTTCGATCCTGGCTTGAGGCATATGGATGTCTAGTCTCACTGAGGAGCTATGATACAGCGAGACTGTACTGTCTCCGAATGACGTAATGTTCATATATATATATATATATATATATATATATATATATATATATTATGTCATTCGCAGACATTACTGTTTCGCTGTATCTCATCAATATATATATATATATATATAAATATATATGAACAAATGGAATAAAATTTCTCTGTCGCATTTAATTTTTTTTAAAGTATTCAATACAAAGTATAGCAATATATTATTATTATTATTATTATTATAGAAAATTTAATCGACAGTTATTTATCACGCCCGTAGAGGCATGACGGTGCCGAAACACGAAAGCTATTATGTAGCGATTTCAACATGTTTTGTTCTAATCTCATATAATAAATAAATAAATATATATATATATATATATATATATATATATATATATATATATTATACAATCTTGTTATTCTTGGTATATGATACAGCTTTTTAAAGGAAGTGATTGATGTTAAAAGATTAAAATATTAAGAGTAAAAGAATTAAATATTCAATTATCTTATACTTAATTTTAGTTTCGCGGAGATTAAATTAACTCGTCAGCAGATTTAGCTGTAAACCTGAATTTAAGATTGAATTTATTTGCAGAAATCACCTATAAAATTTTACAGGATTTCTGTAAGTAAATGTAGTTTTCTTATCAAATCCCTTGAAGCGTGGATGAAATCTCAGCAAAGAGAGATTAAGAATCACAAAAGTGCACACACACACACACACACACACACACACACACACACACACACATATATATATATATACATATGTATATATGTGTGTGTGTATAAGTGAATATGCTAGCATACACACACACACCTATATATATATATGTACATATATATGCTAGCATATTTACTGAAAGCAGCAAGGAGCATGGTGAATTGCAGTGTCACTCACGAATCAGCGGTAACGTTATCTCGGTTGCCGGGGGTAAGCTTGAATGCACTGTTCATAGCAAAACGCCCCTTGCTGGGTTTGAACGGCATGTTTGTGATGGGGATTGAGGAAACTTTTCAGTGATGCAATATCAAGCGGAAAGAAAAAAATAGATAGATAGATAGATAGATAGATAGATAGATAGATAGATCTGAGTCTGGCAGTTGATCTCTACTCTGACCTAGTTCTAACAGGTACGTGCGGCAAAAACTGGTTGGTTACATTTAATGCGTCGACAGCCAAATCCTCAAGCAGACACGATGAACATGCCCTGAGCATCTATTGGAACTTAAATACAACCCAGATCTCAACTGGAACTCGTACTTATGATCTATCTCTGAAGATGTTGGGAAAAATGTCGGTTCCTTGTACTGCTACAGTAAGTATCTTGCTATTATCTACCGTTACAAGAGCCTAATTATGCCGAAAATGAAGTACTACTTCCATATATGGGCTGGAGCTACTCAGTCTTCACTTTCGAGTCTCGACAGTTTCCAGAAACGTCTACATAGACTTGTTGGTGACGAATTATTTTCCACCCTACCACCACTTCTCGCACAGACTAAATGATGCAACTCTATGTCTGTTTCCATTGAAAGTGTTCAGGCGAATTACATTCTTATTTCCACCGGTTCCATTTTCCAAACACTACGGATTGAACTTTGTTTGAAATCAATTCTCAAATAACAAAATAATTAAAAACGATTTCAAAATTATTTTCTTTTATTCATTTTTTTATGTATTTAAAGCTGAAATTAACTCAAGTTCATATTACAATATTAGTTCATATTACAAATGTTTTTCCTTTGTTCCTAGGATAGAGAGAGAAAGAAGGTAGATCAAGTGATAAGACTCACATGTGTATAACATCTGCTTCTGGGAAATGGAAAAAACTTGTAAATTTTGAATTTGTAACGTCTTACTTTCATAGCACTGCCTAAGAAACCAGGCGGAAACGAATGTCAACTCCACCGAACAATCAGCTTAATGAGCCACATAACAAACCTCATCATCCATATTCTGATGAATAGAGCGCGCAGCAGAATCAGACCAGAGATAGGACAAGAACAGCGCGGGTTCGTTAAAGACACCGGAACAAGGAATGCGATATTCATGTTCAGAATGTTATCAGAAAGAGCGATACAAATGCAGAAGGACGTGCACCTATGTTTTATAGACTACGCAAATGCGTCCGACAAAGTACGCCACAAAGATCTGTTGAAACTGCTCAGCAACCGTGATATATTTGGGACTGATAGAATAATCAAGAACCTATACTGGCAACAAACGGCCTGCATGCGGATAGAGAAGGAGTTCAGAAGATATACAAAAATAGAAAGGGGCGTAAGGCAAGAATGTGTCTTCTCACCGGACTTATTCAATCTATACAGTGAAGCAATTCTGAGAGAATTGGAAATCCTACTGAGATTCACCACTAGCGGCCACAATCTTAACAACATAAGATACGCAGATGACAAGTACTGATAGCAGACACGGAAATTGAATTTAAAAACCTCCTACAGAAGGTTGGAAAGGAGAGCGAGAAGAAAAGACTAAGCCTAAACTCCAAGAAGACGGAATGCATGGTCATCAGTAAAAGGATGAGGCCGAAATGCGATTTGCAGGTCTGGGGCTCTAAAATCAAGCAGGTGCAGAAATTTAAATATCTGGGAAGTGTTCTGACAGAAGACGGTAAGTGCGACGATGCGATCCGAAGACGTATTGGGATGGCCAAAGACGCATTTCAAAAGCTAGGCTGAAAATTATGAAACGGGAAGATTTAGTTGGTGATAAAGAAAAGAGTACTGAACTGCTACGTGATATATGTCTTTACGGCAGCGAATGAAGAAGATACTCGAGACAACGGAGGTATGGTTCTACAGAAGTATGCTAAATATATCATGGACCGAACGTGTGGGCAACGATGAGGTTTTGGGGAGGATACAAACAAGGGGGGAGCTTATACTTAACATCAGAAAGAGGGAGCTGAAATTTCTGGGAGACGTTATGAGAAGGAGGGCTTGGAGATTCTGATATTCACAAGGCGAATAGAGGGTAAGAGAGAAAAAAAATGAAACACATCACATACCTAGCGGTATTAAAAAAGAAAAACCTTGAAATTTCTAAGGGTATTTGATAGTCGTGGATCTCGCAAGAAACTTAGTCAATCATTAATTTAAGTTAAGAATTAAGATTGATCAGACAATTAAAATAGAAAAACCTTAAAATTTTCACATGTATTTCTATCATTCAATCTTTTTTTTTTTTATCTAGCCGATTTCATTTAGATTCTTTTTTTATTTTCGTCACTTGTGTTAGTAGATATCCAACACTGTGATAATATAAGTTATTCCAGGAATGGTGAAATGTTGTAAGAGCCATGGCGCCAATTTACTGTAGATGATCTTGTGATCAAGACACTCATTAGACATCATATGGTGGACTCTCCTGTCGTAAGAGGGTCAAGTAGCTCAGTTCCTAGCAACCGACAACCAGACACCAGCACATATGATTTGATTATAGTGGTGAAGGCTTTTTGCAGAACCAACGACACTTTTTGAAGGGCCGAATACATAGACCTGGTGCACTACGCGCCACAAGGTCCCCAAACAACCCTCCGCAGGTTTTGAATTCAGAGCTGTCCTTCTCCTAGACAAGTTGCCATTCAAGTCTATCCTGCTATTTACCCATAGCTGGCCGGAGAAAAAGAGGATTAATACTTTTTCCAAGGCTATTAGCACGTAAGTGAATGTAATGGATTCAATTGCAATTCGAACTTGGCTCTCCGATTCCTCAATCCTAACTGCTACCCACCGTTCCTCTTTTCTCCTGTCTCTCTCTTTCTTTCTCTTCTCTCTCTCTCTCTTTATCTCTCCATATATATATATATATATATATATATATATTGACATCCACAGACTGTTTCGCTTTTATCACAGCTCATCATATATATATATATATATATATATATATATATATATATATATATATATATATATATGCACGGTAGAAAGTATTTTGGTCGACGCAAAATATCCTGATATTAGGTTATTTGTTCAGATTTTATTTATAATGTTTAGTTTAGTTTGGTACACAACATTCATTGAGGATCAAACTCTCTACTATGTTGTAATGATATTCCAGGAACTGTCGTTAATCATTACTACAAATGGTCAGACTTTGAAAAGTGAATCGAACTGGGAACTTTCCAATATTGTATATATGAGAGATATTTACATTATTTTGTGATCACCTTCTTTAAACGCATATATATGTGTCAAATGAATATATATATATGTACATCTAACAAAAGAATATATATATATGTCAAAAGAATATATATATATATATGTCAAAAAGTATATATATATATATATATATATATATATATATATATATGCACACACACACACGAAGATTCAACTATTCAGAAAATAATTATTTTCATAATATTCGTCGCATACTACTTTCTTTTTTTTCATCTTCTTATTTCTACCCACCACATTTTTTTTTCATTTTTTTTTTTCCTCTGCTAGCTTGTTCATTCATTTCTTTGTCCAGGAATAGAGTTGGCTGCCTGTGGGGCGAGCATGTCAATTTAACACGGATTTCGCTTGATACGAGATGATGGGAAACGCTATCGTAAGGCTTCACTGCAGCGCATTCTACAACAAAGTGCGGAGAGAGAGGAAGATTTGACTGTCACCTTTATACAGTTTTTGGTTCCCAACTAACATGGCGACCACAATTGCGCCCAATTGCGCATGTGCAAATAAAAACCTCGAACCTGCGCATGCACATTTCTATGGCCCAAATTCCTTCAATTTTTTTGAAACACTGACTTTTTTATACATACATAGACATATGTCTATTTCAACTTTTAGAAATATATAACAAGATTTTCACATATTCGTAGGTTAAAAGTCAAAATGACAGGGAATTCTTTGGTATGGTACGTTGTGTTGCGCAAAGCATCATTAATGAGACTCCTGCTAGCAAATAACATCAGCATAACTGACTTGTGAGGTTAGAATACTGGCATATGCTCTAAACGCATAGTATAGGAAAATGTGCTATAATGAAATTCAACATTGAAAAAAAATAAAAGTATTAGATATTGACTTTAATTCGACACGAAAATCGCTCGATCCAATATATTAAAATAATTTTAAAATTATCTTATTTCATTAAAAGTATATCATTTTAAAGATTTTAAAGCGTGTGTTAATAGTTGGTAGTATTGCTATAAATATATTTTCATGGTCTCTTTTCATATTTTCATAATTTCTTAATTCCTCATATATATATATATATATATATATATATGTATATATATATGACTCTGTGTGTGCGTGTGCGTGTGCGTGTGTGTGTGTGTGTGTGTCTGTGTGTGTGACTATGTGTATGTGTGTGTGTAGCTAAAGGATTTTAAAAAAATTATCACATTCTTTTATTTCGAACTAAGATTTTAAACCTGCTCAGAAATAAGAAAGGAATATATATATATATATATATATATATATATGAAGAAAGCCGACGAGTTTCGTCCTATATTATATGGCGGCACGCGTGTGTATCGATTTCATTTTTTCTTTTTATATATAATTTTCAAAATGTTATTTTGTATCTATCTATGTGTCTATATTGTTTTCAAAATGTACTTTATATGTATATATATTATTTAAAAATGCTATATATGTATAATAAATATATATATATGTCATTTTATAATTTTTTATATAAATATTAACATTTTTTTGAAAATGTATATATATATATATATATATATATATATATATATATACATAAAAAAAAAATGATAGTATAAAGAACAAGTAGGAAACATATCTTAATCTAACGTTTATTTAAATGTTCGTCAGAGATCAAGAAAGATAGAAATGATAAAATGCAAAGATACGAAGATTAATGGTATGTTGTGTTCGGCTATTTAATTGCTTAAATACGTGTCACGCGGATTGAAGTAACAGATAATATTCAAATATATTTAAACAAACGTTCTGATTGCTAAAGTTTGTAAAAGTTATTGAGACACTGGAGGATGTTTTGCAAAATTTCGTTTGGTTTGATTATTCATTAAAGTATATCTTGTGCGTATTTTGTATATATATTCATTGATCTTTACGTATTCGAAAGAGATAGGTTAAATTCATGAATAATGGATCTGTAGAAAATGGTGGCATAATGTAGTCTTTTAAACGTGTGTTAACAGTTGGTAGGATTTCTTTAAATATATTTTCAAAGTTTCTTTTGCTATTTTTATAGTTTCTTTATCCTATCATATATATATATATGTGTGTGTGTGTGTGTGCGCGCGCGAACGCGTTTGTGTGTGTATGCTGTTTTTAGATCATTTCAGTTTAAAATGTCCCTTAGAAATTAAAGCTTAATGTTTATAATTAATTCAGCAAATATTGCTTCCCAGGAGGAATTCGTAGTCTTTAAAAAAATGTCAACAGAAATCACTGACCTCTCGTTACCTTAAATCCTCAAAAATGCCTGTTTTCAGTTTTGTTGTAAGCCCACAAAAGTTATATGCCACTCTTAATTCCTTGCTGAACTTTTTAAAGAAATCTGAAAACAACATTCTTTCAAACCTTGTCAAAAATATTCGCTACAAGAAATATACATTCGGTTAGAATAACAGCTCTACCTTTTGTGTGGTCAATAAAAATGTTTCAAGTGTAAAGAAGCAAGTTGTTATACGAATACACATCCAGATCATTTCGGATACAGTGATTGACCAACATCTCATTCCTAATTCTGTTTGTGCTAACAATTTTGCAAATGGCTATTTTCAACTCCTACGTGTTTACACGATTTCTTTTATAACGAAAAGCTTGGTTGATTTTGTTTATCTCTTGTTTGCTGTATAGGATTGGGTTTCCGATTCCTTCTAAAATCTACTTCAGCACTATACACCTAACATTTGGCCTTTCCTACGCTAATATAAGTCCACATAGTAACCCTCTAACTTGAGATGCTCTTTGACCTTGCATTGGGTGAACAATTCCCTTTGTAAAGAAAATATCTTAAATTATACTTAGTAAAATATTTTTAATACATTGTAAAAGTATAATAATAATCTGCTGAGCAGTTTTTTTAGCGGCATATCAACGTCTATGGGTTATTTAATGCCGAAATTTAAATATTTTGAATGCAATTGTATGACTTCAACCACAGATAAAATATATTGTTGGTCATTTTGCTATAAGAAGGTATTGTTGGTACATTTTATATAAAAAATATTTTTTATACTTTCATAATGTTTTGTTTTTACTGTTCTACAAAATAATTTTTTTTCCAGAAGAAGCTGAGTGGAACTTCTTCCTTGCCAATGGAATACGAAAGGAATGAGAATGATTACTCGACTGACCTGATATCACACAACCCAAAAGTAGAATTTCCCCTACTAGACACACAAACACAAACGCACACATAATAACGAATACACATTATCCTCTGATGCCCGTATAGACAAATACAATTCTTACAGACAATTTGAATTATTTACGGTTATCATCATCATCATCATTCGAGATCATCAAACGATCCTTTCTTTAGCTGTATAATATGAGTTACATACATACATATAATATGGCTACATACAGTTTTGAATTCTCCTATATCGATTGCCACCCAAGGTTATAGAACCCAGTCTATTTACCCATAAACTGGGGGTGAGAAGATGAGAATTCATACCTTTCCCAAGGACATAGTGCGTAAGTGAATGTTATGGATCCAAATGGAATTTGAACTCGGCTCTCTGATTCCTCAATAGCTAGCCGCTATGCATTATTCCACTGTGCTTCCTTTTACGGTTATAAGGCACCTGATTGACCAATGAAAACTAAACACAAAATGAAAATACCAGCATTTTTGTCTTTTTAAATATATATATATATATATATATATATATATATAATGAGGTTCAAACAATTTAACTCATACAGATGATCATTTCGTCCATGAGAAAGTTGTTTTTCCCTGGACTTATCAATGCAAATACATTTACTAAAAATATAGGTCCTATAATAAAAAATTGTATTGAGCTCTCATTTGTGGATCAGTTTTAATATTTTATATTAATAGGATCTACTTGGATTACTTACCCACGGATTTTTTTTACCATATATATATATATATATATATATATATATATATATATATATTATGAAATGGACAATGTCCGACAATTTTTATGTTTATACATTCTTTTTATAGATACAGGCCGGTAAATGTTGTTTAATACTGTTTATTATAAAACAGAGCATTTACTTAAATATTTGTATCTATAAAAAGAATGTATAAACATAAAACTGTCTTATAATATATATATATATATATATATGTGTGTGTGTGTGTGTGTGTGTGTGTGTGTGTGTGTGTGTGCATGCGTGCGCGCGTTCCTCTGTGTACTTTGGTAGCAACCCCTCTTTTATACAGGTTTCATTGAAGATGACTGACAAAGCACTGCAATTAACCTTTTTCTTATATTTTTCATGATACGTACAACAGATTCCTTTTTTGTGCATAAAGTGTGTAAGAACTGTCCGAATGGTCTTTAGAACCGAGCGCTTTCGGCTAATCTATTAGCCATTATCAAATGTGTAGATTGTGATAGTAATTTTTTTAACAATAGAATTTTTTTAATTCCCGAACGCAGTCAGCACATTGTGAAAACCAACGAATACTCATTGTCACTTTCGTAATGCTCGTTGTAGTAGAGACTTTGTAATCGCAGATACAATTCTAGTAATACCGTTGAACAATACTGGTGTCAGACGTCTTCGAATATCATTCCCACTAATAGTACTTGCTCGATAATACTCGCTCGTATAGTAACCACTGAATAGTGATCAGAATAGTGATCGTATACTGATCACTTAGACACCACGCTAATTCCCATATATACATTTCATTTACCATCACATGATCTACTTATTCAAAATGGGATCGTCCGTGTTTCCTTTCTGGTGATCTGTGTTCAAACTCCAGTGCTGGCAGCGACACTTTATTTCTATATAACAAATATCAATTAAGAACACGGCCACAGTGTGCTGACTATGTTCGGAAATTAAGATCTTTCTATTGCTCTCTATTGACAATAGCTAAAAGATTAGCGGAAATTGCTCAGATCCAAAGATTATTCATATAGTTCTTACATACGCTGCGCCAACAATAATGCTGTTGAACAATTAAAAAAAAAAATTATTTAGCAAAATTCGATCAGGATATACAAAAGGTTTTGTAACCGATTTCCCAAAGCTTCACAAATATTCAATATGCACACCACCTGTCGGTAGTCCAGCTCCTGCTAAACACGTTGTAGCATGTCTTGCGTAACATCCTTCAACGCCTCAGTGATTATCTACTTCAGTTCCTCTAGGTTTGTAGAAAGAGGAAGGATATAGACCTTTCCATAGACCCATAGAAAAAAAATCACAAGGCGTCAAGTTAGTTGAATGTGGTGTCCATTTAAACAGCGCATTGTCATTATCACCAGCACGCCCAATCCATCTTCCTGATAGATTCTCATTGAGATGTCCGCAAAGTTAGTTAATTTTTGCATATTTTGCCAAAATTTGAGATTCTTAGTGCGAGAATTGGCTATGTTATTAGACTACTAAATGATGATATTGGGAGACCATATATATATATATATGGCAGTTCTTGCTCATTCCACTTTCCATGCATCGCATATCAGTTAACACTCACCCATCTCATTCACCTTTGTGTCGATTTTCCACTGGATCGGAGTATCTGATATTTCAGCGCTAACCAGATCCAGGGATTGAACTCAAAACTCCCGGAAACCCAAATATGTTATGACCAACGCTTTAATGCACTCGGCCATGGGGGATTTTTGAAACTTTCTGCTTAATATTTGCATTCAGCTCATGGAATTTTTGCAGTCCTTTCATTCTTAATCCGAGTCTCCCAGATGTTGTTCATCTCTTTCTTAGGACAACTGAGTTTCCGGTGCTTAAAAGATATTACATATTAGTTAATACTCGTCAGTCTTAATCAGTTTTATGTCGCTTGCTAATTTCTTCCACCGAATCAATCCCAAGGATTGAACTGACCAGAAATCAAATACGTTTTAACCAACACGTTAATCACCTAGGATATGTGTCTCAACTAAGTTGAGCATTATATATAATAACGTATAAGAACAAAATAATAATACAATGATATAATAACGGTAAGAAATATAATAATAATAAAAGTAGAGCATATAATAATGTAATAACAATATCATAGTATCATAATAATTTAATAGCAGTAAGGAATATAATAATATGATAACAGTGTGGAATAGTATAACAATGCAACATCATTAAGGTATATATACAGTTATATGCCATATGTGATCCACGCTTAGGCATCTTTCGATACATGACGCAGTAGGCTGCCATTTCTTTCTGCCGTAGACCAGTTGCCATCCAAAGATATAGAAGAGAATTAACACCTTTCCCAATGGTATTAGCACATTAAGTGAATGTAATGGATTCGACTGAAATACGAACTCGGTTCTCCGATTCCTCAGTCCGAGCCGCTACCCATTACTCCAGCTTGCCTCCTCAACACATATCTTACTAATCTAATAACAGTAAGGTATATTATAATAATACCATAACAGGAATAATAATAATAATAATAATAATAATAATAATAATAATAATAATAATAATAATAATAATAATAAGAAGAAGAAGAAGAAGAAGAAGAAGAAGAATATTATAATGATATAATAACAGTGAGGCATTTAATAATATAATTCCTCATCTAAAAAATATCCAGAACTTTTTATGATTTGTTTTTAAGGGTGCTATAAAAGTGAAGAGAAATTGCATTCTTGCAGGTAGTCACATTGAGTTTTAATCAATTTTGAATTGCGACATGCTATCTAATGATGTTTCCACTAAGGTATAAGTGAATAACTGTAGGAATAATTGACATACGTTCATGAGTTTTCTATGCGCAGAAGCGATTCTATGCTTGTGTGCACATATATGCTGCGGTATGTATTTCTTTGCAATTTCAATGATATCTGAGTGAATTTCTCGGTTAGTGTGTGTGTGTGTGTGTGTGTGTGTGTGTGTGTGTGTGTGTGTGTGTGTGTGTGTGTGTTTATGCGCGCTCGGGTATCGGTGCGGACGTGCCGATAACGAACACGCGTATGTGTATTGTTGGTTGTGGGACCAAAAGGAAATGAATTGTAGAAAACCTTCCGGAGAGAATGTGGACGCCATTTTTAACTTGTAAGATTTCGACTGATGACCTATATGATAATCTGCAGCAATCATTCCCGCTTTTTCACCAGGCTTAATAACAACTCCTCACCCTCCTCCATCTCCCAAATCTTCTCATTCTCTTCCTAATACTACTACAACTATTCCTACGCATTCACACGCGTGCATACGTAAGTACGCGCTCAAACATATGCAAGTACATGTACATTCACACACACACACACACAGATATGAACATAGTCCTTACGAACATACAGAAGACGGACACACACATCTATATTGCTTCTTTTTATCGTTTTACAAGATTATACAATCGGAATATTTTTTTTTATTTTACTGTTTTCAAATGCAATGCTGTAAATGTTTCTTTTTTATCTTTTTACAAGCTTAGTGAATCTGAAAAAAGTTATTTTTCATTCTTGCTTTTTTTTTTCAAATGCAATACCCCAAATTTTTTAATGTCTTTCTTTTTATCATTTTACAACCTTATAAAAAGTTTTTTTTTTCAAATAACCCAAATGTTGTTTTCAGATCGATTTCTTTCTTTCACAAACTTAAAGATCCAGAGAAAGGTTGTTGTTTTTTTTAATGTAGTATCCTAAATGTTCCTTTTGTTTCTGATTGTTTTACAATTTTATTGAATAAAAAAAAATTCAGTTTTTTCTCTTTTCGAACGCAAAAGCCTAAATACCCCTTTTATTTATTTTTATTGTTTTACCATGTTATTTTTACCATGTTATTTTTGCCATCTTATAAGATCAAAGAAAGTTTTTTTTTTTTGTTTTTGGCTTTTTTACATGCCTTATTCCAAATGCTGTTTTTTGTTTATTTTTTATCTTTTTACACACTTATAGAATACAAGATTTTTTTTTGTAATTTTGCTTTTTTAATGCAATGACTTAAATAGTTTTTTTTCCTCTTTATAATCTTATAGAATCAGAAAAACATTTGTTTTTATTTTCGCTTTTTCAAATGCAATACATCAAATATTGTTTTTGTTTCTTTTCTTTATTTTTCTTTATTTTTCTTTTATTTATTTTTACATGCTTTTTGTTTTTTATTGCAAAACCTCAAATGTTACTCTAGTCATTACTATTTGTTTTGCAAACTTACAGAATCTATGAAAAGTTCAAGCGTCTGTTTTGGGGGTTTTTGGGGTTTTTTTTTTTTTTTTTTTTCGTTTTTAACATGCAATACCTCCAAATTCGCTTTTGTTTATTTTTAATCTTTATATAAATTGAAAGAATGCAAGAAATGGTTTCGTATATTTGATTTCTTCCAAATACAATAGCCTAAATGTTATGTTATTTGTATTTCTATGTATGGATTTATAAGCTTATGGAATCAGAAACATATATATCTTCTTTTTTTTTTTTTTCAAATGCAACATCCCAAATGATACTTTTTCATTTTATTGATTTGCAAGCTTGTAGAAGCAGAGAAGTTATTTGCAACTGCAAAACTCCAAAAGCTACTTTCGTATATTACACATTATTACAAACTGTTTTCTTTGTTTTGGGTGGGGGTTGTTTTTTTTGGGGGGGTGCAATTTTGCTTTTTTTCAGATGAAATAACACAAATGGGTTTCTTGGTTTGTATCTTTTTACAATATTATCGAATCCTATTTCTTTTTTTCTTTTTCTTTTTCTTTAATGAAATACACGAATATTGCTTTTGTTTCTTTTTGCCATTGAACAAATTTATAGAATCAGTAAAAGGATTTTAATGCCTTATTCAAAATATTGCTTTGTTATCTTTTTATAGTTTAAAAAGCTTATAGAATCAGTAAAATGATTTTAATGCCATATCCTAAATTTATAGAATCAGAAAATGATTTTTAATCCTTTAACTTTCGTTTCTTTTTGGCGTAGAATAAATTAATAAAACCCGTAAAATGTTTTTTTTTAATACATATCCTAAATATTGCTTTGATTTCCTTTTGCTTTTTAAGAAGCTTATAAAATCAGAAAATATATTTTAATGTCATATCCCAAATATTGTTGAAGTAGTGTGTACGTTTAACAAATTGAAAGAATCAGTAAAATGTTTTTGTTTTTTTTTAATACATATCCTAAATATTGCTTTGGTTTCCTTTTGCTTTTTAAGAAGCTTATAAAATCAGAAAATATATTTTTAATGTCATATCCCAAATATTGCTGAAGTAGTGTGTACGTTTAACAAATTGAAAGAATCAGTAAAATTTTTTTTTTTTTTTTAATACATATCCTAAATATTGCTTTGGTTTCCTTTTGCTTTTTAAGAAGCTTATAAAATCAGAAAATATATTTTTAATGTCATATCCCAAATATTGCTGAAGTAGTGTGTACGTTTAACAAATTGATAGAATCAGTAAAATGTTTTGTTTTTTTTTAATACATATCCTAAATATTGCTTTGATTTCCTTTTGCTTTTTAAGAAGTTTATAAAATCAGAAAATATATTTTTAATGTCATATCCCAAATATTGCTGAAGTAGTGTGTACGTTTAACAAATTGATAAAATCAGTAAAATGATTTTTTATGCTATATCCCAGACATTGATTTCGTTTCTTTTTGCAGTTTAACAAATTTATTAAATCAGCAAAATTATTTTATGCTATATCACAAATAATTGCCTTTAGTTTCTTTTTGCTGTTTAACAAATTAATAGAATAAGTAAAATTTATATTTTAGTGCTATATCACTAACATTGTTTTCGTTTGTTTTTGCCGTTCAACAATTATAGAATCAGAAATTAGCTTTCTCTGGATCACCATTGCTATATCACCCTGGGTATGACGATAAACTACATCCGGCAGCACGGCCACTGATCAGGATCTTTTGAGGAGCGTGGAACCACCTTTTAATTAATGCTGTTCCCAGGTCAACCCTGACCCAAGGTGGTACCATCTGTTAGGGTCCCAGCTATAGACAAATAATGAACAACAAAACAAAAATCAACACACTACATTTTTATAATACAATGACCAACAATACATTTTTATAGAAAAATTATCAATGCAACACTAAACTATAAAAATACATTTTTAAAGTAAAATTACCAACAATACATTTTATGATCAACAAAATGTTTTTAACCTAGAAAAGGTTACTGAATAAGGAATAAGGAAAACGGAGGTTGGAAATGGAATAACATCAACAAAATAAAATACTCGCCAGCGGCGAAGTAGGTAAACCACCGTTAGTGGTGGACTACATAGACACCATATTACACCATTTACAATAGTGTCCAACGTATTAATGAGGATTGGGACATAACCATTAGTGTTCATAGGTACGGCATATAACAATATATAAAGAACACATCTTTACTCTAAAAATATAAAATTATGTATAAAATATCTCGAGTTAAAAGCATAAAATTACGTACAAAATATTTAGATTTCGGCATTAAATACTCTATAATGGCCGTGACGCGCCCCCAAAAAATCAACAAGTCCATATAATATCCTAAAATTTATTAAATCAAACGTTATTCAAAAATATAACTTCAACAAAACTACAAGATAAAACACATATATCACCGCCTTTAGTAATCCACACAAGCATGTATATGCACAAAACGCTTAGTATCATCTACCATGTATTCAATTGTGAAAACAGAATAACGTTTATCATATCTTTATTACTTCCAAGCTCCCCAGAAAATTAAATCTCAGCATTAAATGACCCATAAGGTGTTGATATGCCGTTAAATAAACAAATCAATCAATTAACCATTGCTGTAGTCCAATACTCTACTACGATGTTGTCTGATTTATTCAAACAAAGCATAATCTGATTATGAAGTTTGAACTTCCCAACATTAATGTTTTAGAAGATCTTTCAATTATTATTGCCCAGACCCCGGGTTAAACTTTTCTGCAACCATCAATGAATTGCTAATACCTTTGTAAGACCATGTCTGTGATCTGAAAAACTTATTTCCAGAAAGGATAGTTTGAACATATTTAATCAAGTTATTCGTGGACGATTCATTAATCTTCTACGAGAAATGACAGCTCGGAATCGGTGTCATAGTCGATGATATGAGAAAATATCATGTTTAGTCGCCGGCGCATCATCAAGTGGCTTTTGCCCTTATATATGCCAACGTTTCCACATTCGTAAATAAGACAACGTTAATTATCGCTCATGTCACTGTCCTGATAATTGCGAATCACTCGGGGCTTCATCTGACTATCTATTAGCCAATAATTTGACTGAGTCGTGACCCTAACTTGACATTCGACGGCTGCATGATTAAGTATCGATTATGGAGTTAGTGATCTGAATAAGCGATTCTTTGATCAGCTAATGTGATTATCGGTTCATCGAATAGTGGGTTATGGTTAAAGGATTTATTTCTGACTTGGATTTTATTCAAATAGGAAACCGTCCTAAGTAAGACGATAAACTACGTCCAACAGCAAGGCCTCTGATCAGGAAGTTTTAAGGAGCGTGTAACCACCTCTTAATTGATGGTGTTCCCAGGTCCACCCTGACCCGGGGTGGTAGCACCTGTTAGGGTCCCAGCTATTCAGTTAATTCCCTCAACTCTCTAAGGTTTTGTTCCCTCTGCTGTGGCCAGGTATTGAACTCAATATGGCCCAGTGGATAGAAGCGTTGATTTGAGTAATCCAAGAAGTGATCTGACCTAAAGAGTTTAGTGTTCGGTTCGAAATTCCAACGTATATCACCTGAAGAATGCCGGAGCGTACAACAACCGAAACGTCGTGAATATAGCAGTAAAAGTGATGACAATAGTATGTAAATAGTGTAAATAGATTTTTTTTCTTTAAAAAATGGTCACATGCTGAAGGAACACGTAAGAACTGTCTTACCAATTAAAATGCATTACCAATAGAAATGTAATCGAAAGTCTAGATCTTATTTGAAATCGATCATCTCATCATTTACTAAACTTATGCCGGGATTCTATCAAGATGGGTGACCGCTTGGGAATACCATGTTCTGTAACCTTGGATGTGCAGATGGTGTAATGGATAACGACTCAGAGTTGGAAAACGAAGAGCTGAGTTCCAATTCCAGTTGGGTTCGTTATATTTACTTACGCGCAAATACCATTAGAAAAAGTTATGAACCCACCTATTCGCCCCAGCAATGGGTTAATTAGTGGTACTTGTATCAGTGAATCATTATTATCTCCCTCAAATTATTGCATACTAAAAATATTTTCTTGCTTTAAAATAACTTGCAAAATATCGATAAGTCTTTAAAAAAAAAAAGAAATCAATCATACGTGGGTTTGGTTGGGTGCCTAGTGGTTATTGATGCAGAAAACGTTATCGACAAACATAATTCAAATTCTAGATGAGGTTGTTGATGATCAAAACTTGGTCGTTGATCTTTTCTCTGACCTAGCTTTAACAACTCAGTGTCAGACAAACTGACTGATTACATTCAATACCTATCTATATTTCTGAGATGAGGTATTATGTACACTATTTACATTATTCGGACTATTGTCCTCATCTTCATTGCACTAATTTATCACAACGTTTCGGCCGTTGTACGCTCCGGCCTTCTTCAGGTGGTTGGAATGTCGAACTGAACCCTTTATTTCGCTCACTGAAGTAGACTGTTCTAGTTCCACGTGCCATGTTTTAATGGATGTCAGTCATCAGTTAATTTCCCTTTCCAAGTTCGACATTCCAACCCCCTGAAGAAGGCCGGGTCGTACAACGGCTGCAACGTTGTGATAAATATGGCAACAAAGATGAGAATAGTAGTCCGAATAATGTCAATAGTGTACATTCAATACCTCGAAAACGAAACTAGTGAAGTTCCATCATCCCAGAGTGGACCCTGAATGTTCACCTATTGCTAGGAACAAATGTACTCTCAGGCAAGCTCAGTGCCTGACTCCTGTTGGGACTTAAACTCAACCTAAAGTTGAACTCGTACATACGATCCACCGCAAAAGATGCTGGAAAAATGGTCGGCACCCTAGAACGCTCCAGTAAGTACCTGTCTCCGCCTGCTATCCTCTACGTTTACAAGAGCCAGATCAGGCCGAAAAAGGTACTACTAACCATACCAGGAGCCGCTCAGTCTTCACTTTCCAGTCTCGACAGAATCCAAACATTTTTCCACCTTACAAACCATTTCTCATAGACGAAACGTCGCAAGCCTCTCGCTGGTAAATTTTTAAATATGCAAGATGGACTCTGACGAAAAAAAAATTCTGGCAAGATACAGTGACCCACCTTTCTTTTCAGGAGATGCAGTAATTGGTTCGATGTAGTCGCTCCAATTCAAGTCAATTGAAAATGTGAAGACTAAAAAGCGTAGTGTGTCGCTCTCCATGAGTCTAGCGTCAGCCATGTTGATGGCCGACAGAAAAGTTTCTCTATGGTTGTTAAATGGGAGCAGTTTTGTTTCTCATTTAACCACCATAGTGAAACTTTAAAATAAATTATCCACGAAACATAGCTTAGTCTGGCACAAGGCAACAATCAGATAAGAAGTGAATGCATTGGCTAATTAGTCTGCAAAGGAAAAGGATACAGTAGTGTTAGGTACCTATTCTATTGTAATGGACTCTCCCATAGATAATAAGTAGGAGTAGCAGTGGCAAGTCTGGAGAACGGTGTTGAGAAGTCTCTGACTGCGCACGCCTCCTGTCGAACTCTCTGCGTTATAGAGAGGAACAGGACGAGGCTTTGCCGAAGGGCAAGGTTTTCGTCCGGGGAGGTAGGCAGGGCCTGAACCCGTTTAATCGGCTTCAAAAGGCTATTTTTTTTGGCCGAGCCTACGGGCTCGGGGGAAACCCATATAAAACCGGCCTTGTGCCTGTTCTTTTCCCGTGGGTGAAAAGATAAATACCGAACGGTGTTGAGAAGTCTCTGACTGCGCACGCCTCCTGTCGAACTCTCTGCGTTAGCAGAGGAACCCGGACGAGGCTTTGCCGAAGGGCAAGGTTTCGTCCGGGAGGTAGATAGCGCCTGAAACCCGTTTAATCGGCTTCAAAAGGCTATTTTTTTTGGCCGAGCCTACGGGCTCGGGAAACCCACATAAAAACCGGCCTTGTGCCATATTCTTTCCGTGGGTGAAAAGATAAATACCGAACGGTGTTGAGAAGTCTCTGACTGCGCACGCCTCCTGTCGAACCTCTGCGTTAGCAGAGGAACCCGACGAGGCTTTGCCGAAGGGCAAGGTTTCGTCCGGGAGGTAGACAGCGCCTGAACCCGTTTAATCGGCTTCAAAAGGCTATTTTTTTGGCCGAGCCTACGGCTCAGGGAAACCCATAAAAACCGGCCTTGTGCCATATTCTTTCCGTGGGTGAAAAGATAAATACCGAACGGTGTTGAGAAGTCTCTGACTGCGCACGCCTGTTGTCGAACTCTCTGCGTTAGCAGAGGAACCAGACGAGCTTTGCCGAACCCGGACCCGTTTAATCAAAGGTTTTTTTTGCGAACGGGCCTGGGGAAACCCATAAAACCGGCCTCGTGCCGTGTGGGTGAAAAGATAAATACCGAACGACAACACTCTGACTGCGCACGCCTGTGTCGAACCTCTGTCAGAGGAACTACGTATTTGCCGAAGGCCGTGGTTTTTGGCTACGAAAGGCGGCCGAGCCTACGGGCTCAGAGAAACCCACAATAAAACCGGCCTTGTGCCATAACTCGTTCTCGTGGGTGATGATAAATACCGAACGGTGTTGAGAAGTCTCTGACTGCGCACACCTTCTGTCGAACTCTGCATTATCAGAGAGGAACCGGATGGAATTTTGCCGAAGGGGCAAGGTTTCGTCCGGGGGAGGTAGACAGGGCCTGAACCCGTCTAATCGGCTTCAAAAGGTTATTTTTTTTGCCGAGCCTACGGGCTCGGAGAAACCCAAATAAAACCGGCCTTGTGCCATATTCGTTTCTCGTGGTGAAATGATAAATACCGAACGGTGTTGAGAAGTCTCTGACTGTGCACACCTTCTGTCGAACGCTCTGCATTAGCAGAGAGGAACCAGAAGGCGAGGCTTTGCCGAAGGGCAAGGTTTCGTCCGGGAGGATACGGGCCTGAACCCGTCCAATCGGCTTCAGACTATTTTTTTTTTGGTCGAGCCTACGGGTTCGGAGAAACCCTGTCAAAAACCGGCCTTGTGCCATATTCGTTTCTCGTGGTGAAATGATAAATACCGAACGGTGTTGAGAAGTCTCTGACTGCGCACGCCTTCTGTCGAACTCTCTGCGTTAGCAGAGAGGAACCCGGATGAGGCTTTGCCGAAGGGCAAGGTTTCGTCCGGGGTGGTAGACAGGGCCTGAACCCGTCTAATCGGCTTCAAAAGGCTATTTTTTTTGGCCGAGCCTACCAACGGAGAAACCCACAATAAAACCGGCCTTGTGCCATATTCGTTTCTCGTGAGTGAAATGATAAATACCGAACGGTGTTGAGAAGTCTCTGACTGTGCACACCTTCTGTCGAACTCTCTGCATTAGCAGAGAGGAACCCGGGCGAGGCTTTGCCGAAGGGCAAGGTTTCGTCCGGGGAGGTAGACAGGGCCTGAACCCGTCTAATCGGCTTCAAAAGGCTATTTTTTTGGCCGAGCCTACGGGCTCGGAGAAACCCACAATAAAACCGGCCTTGTGCCATATTCGTTTCTCGTGGGTGAAATGATAAATACCGAACGGTGTTGAGAAGTCTCTGACTGCGCACGCCTTCTGTCGAACTCTCTGCGTTAGCAGAGGAACCCGATGAGGCTTTGCCGAAGGGCAAGGTTTCGTCCGGGAGGTAGATAGAGCCTGAACCCGTCTAATCGGCTTCAAAGGCTATTTTTTAGCCGAGCCTACGGGCTCGGAGAAACCTAATAAAACCGGCCTTGTGCCATATTCGTTTCTCGTGGGTGAAATGATAAATACCGAACGGTGTTGAGAAGTCTCTGACTGCGCACGCCTTCTGTCGAACTCTCTGCGTTAGCAGAGAGGAACCCGGATGAGGCTTTGCCGAAGGGCAAGGTTTCGTCCGGGAGGTAGATAGAGCCTGAACCCGTCTAATCGGCTTCAAAGGCTATTTTTTGGCCGGGCACGTAAAGCTCGGGGATACCACCTTAAAACCGGCCTTTGTGCCATATTCGTTTCTCGTGGGTGAAATAATAAATACCGAACGGTGTTGAGCGCGTCAGTCGAGATTCGGACATTTGAAGTACCAACCATCACAACTAGATTTGCTGCGTCATTGACTCTTATTTTCCAAGTTCCTAACGTTTTGTACGTCGGACCTAATTTGGGACGACTTATTAGAAATACAAGCCTCCACTGTGAAAATACTCCACAAGTAGTAATCCGAAAATATCTAATACGCTTAGTTTCGCCTGTCACAAAGTCACAATAGGAACCTAGTCGGGAATTGAACTCACGAGCAGCAACATGCTTGACAAACTAAGAAAGCATCTCGGTAGATAAACATAGATATTTCGCACTTATTGCCTGTGGTCAATGCTAAAGTTCAGCTTTCTGAGAATCATTTAACTTTCGTCCTCATTTGAAAGGGTTTGATCGTGTTCGTTGCGCTGTGATGCGAATGGATTTCTCGTTTCAGTCAATTCTTTCTTGTGATACACTTCTTCTAAACCATAGATAGATAGATAGATAGATAGATAGATAGATAGATAGATACTGCTAGAATTAAATTATTCTGTCATCTGTGTAGGTGGACTTACAGTCAGTTGGCTGGTAGCAGCAGGAAGACATAATTGCGGATGCTTTAAACAATTGGGCGATGATCGGACACCAACGAAATTCTTAGACAATAATGAAACGTCGAGGCGGTGAAACTAGCCCTGGAGTGAAGATACAAATTGATTGGTCTCTTCTCTTACTCTTCTTAACTGAATCACACTTCAAAGAGATATTTCGATAATACATGAAAGTATTTAAATGGCAAGAGATCGAACTAATCCTTCATGATAATCAAAATTAGAGCGCGTACAATGAAGGACAGAAATATTCATCCACTCGCAAATATCTGAAAAGAAAAAAAAAATTATTAAAATGACAAAGAAATTTGAAGTTCGTGTAAGTTTGGTTTTTCTTGATCTGATGAAAAATGACCCGTTGTTTAAATTGTATTTGATATAAGTTATAAAAATTGGTTATAGGTTAAACAAAAAACAATAAATAAATCCCTAATCTTGTTTTTAGATTACGTGACAAATTTTAAATCAAAGGTTGCCGTCCGCTAAAATTGTTCTTGCTAGTTAGAAAATATAAAAGTAAAGATTCAAATTTTTTATCGGTCTGTAATACGGTGGAGTAATGGATAACGACTCGGAGAGCCGAGTTCGAATTCCAGTCGAATCCATTACATTCACTTACGTGCACTGGGAAAGGTATGAATCCTCTTCTTCTGAAGCTATGGGTAAATAGCAGGACAGGCCGGGTTCTATAGCCTTGGATGGCAACTGGTCTACCGCAGTAAAAAATGGCAACCTACTACGGGAAAAATTTGCCTCGTCAGTCATGTATCGTGTATCATGCATGGCACATAACAAGATATCACGTAACAGTTCAGTAGTATTTTCTTTGTTTCTAACGAAAACTTTTTGTTTCTTCATACTCTGCTAAACTTTGGAATGAATCTTTGGCTATCCCAGTGTGCCTTCGGATTTCACTATCGAACTTTCTGTTTTCTGTTAAAACACTTCCCAGGTATTTAAACTTTTTTTACATGTTTGATTTTGGTATCTCCAATTTGTAATTTGCGTGTTAGGTTCTTCCTTTTGCTAACATTACGAAGATAAATTCACTATCTCCACTTTTCAATTATTTTACTGTACCTCTGCATATTAGGGCACGTAGATTTTGGAAGAGTATTATTGCACTCAATTTGAAAGTTGGGATTTAACAAATCATGACACAAAATATTTTTCCAAATCATTACCATCTTTTGAGGAAATGGGTTGAAAGATTAAGTTTAGGTTCAAAATCGTAGAGTTGGAATTTCATTCCGGTTATCGCACGGTCTTATAAAATTTATAAATTCCTGAAGCTTTACAAATTGTTTAGGGACAAGAAGCAAGACATAAGCACATTATTATGAAATATGCTTAGGTCTTATTACGAAATTGTGCTATCAAATAAGAGCTTCATTTACTTCAAATGAAGTACTGGACTATTTAACAATATGATCATTTAACTTCATATACAGTGCAGTAGTTTTAGTTCTATTTTCAATAGACAATGTAAATTTAAAACATTTTGTCTTATAATTTGTGTCCAACAGTATCATGGTGTTGTATTCACTTTTAACTATTTTTTGTTTTGATTAATTATGACATAACAAATGGTATAAGATATTATTTATTGAGTAGCCATTTTTGTAATCTTTCACAATTTTTAAACACTTTTTATCTATCGAATACAATAAAAATTTGAATATTTTGCTTGTGGTAATTCATAATCAGAGTTCTATTCAATATAATATTCTATATTTTCTATTCAATATTCTATTTCTATATATTATATAATAATATATATATTTTCTATTCTATATATTTTCTATTCAATATATTTTCTATTCAATATAATAATTTAATATAAAAAATATCTACTTTATTTGGATTTATTTTTGAAATAGTAAAGTTTTGAAGTCAGTTTGTAATCAAAAACCTGTAGAAATTATGTATTTTTGTAGCTTTTCTCAAACGATCTTTAACACTAAATACTAAAAAATTAGTAAAAGCTACGAATCTAATTTTTGGTTTTAGTACGTAGCACATCAAACCCGAGCTTTTGTATTGACTGCAATGCTGATTTTCTAAAGAAATTGAAAAATCAACCTTCCCTACTGCATATATTATTAGGGATTGTTTTTTCAAATTTAGTTTCTTACTTGCACAAACGTTTTTTTGTGTACTCAGTATATTCGGGAGGTAGGTAAATTCCTATATTTTGTAGCTGTATGTTCTTTCTCGCCAGAATCTATCTCACACATTTATAAGTCTAACATTCGTGGTGTATCGAATATTACTACCCCTAACTCATCTGGTGCTTCTAGTATATATCTAGAGATCCTTAACAAAATCCAAAGAAATATCTGCAAAGTTATCAATCCTGACATAGCATCTCGGATTCAGCCACTTTTGAACCACCGTAATGTAGCTTATCTGAGCATTATATATAATTATTTTCATTGTAATTGTTCTGATGAACTTGCCACTTCGATAGCTCGACTTCACGAATAGATAGTGCAGTACTAGATTGATAGTTAAGTTTCATATTTGCTAGTTCTAACTGTAAGCTATATGGTAATAGGTCCTTCTGCCGCACTTCTTCCTTGTGTAACTGTCTTTCTTGTCAACTACGATTTCAAATATTTAAATGCAAGATCAATCGTTATCTGTCTCTCTAAAAGCTGTCCTTTTATTGTCTTTTCTGTTTCTTTCACTCTCAGTGACCCTGTGGGATCTTCCACAACAAACCAGCCTTACCTCTTTTTAGGAAATGCACTCTTCCTATCTGGTAAGTAACATCCTACTTTCATACAAATATAACAAGTATTCATTGGTCAATCACCTCCAATCTAGCTTGCTGATTGGTCAGTTCCGACCAATCAAACCGCCTGCACGCGACCAATCTGTTTTCCCGCGTGCTCCGTTTGAGCCTCCCACGTGGAACACGACCATTATAAAAAAGCCCAACACGTGTAAACTCCCTCGAGTTTTCTTTTCATTCATCTCTCCCGCACGTCTCATTCCTTGCTACCAAGTGCCAAGATGTGACCTTCAGGAACTCCCGTCTTAGCCATTGCGGTGAGACGTTAAAGACAATTACCAACATTCACGAACTCTGAAATCACTTCTAAACTTTTACCAACTTTACAACTCACAATTCCAAACTTTATTCTTCTAAATTACAGTTTAATATTACTTCTTCTTAATATGAACTCAGGTACAACTAATACCTAATCAAAGGGACACGACTCTGTCCTGCCTTTTCAGTTCGCATGCATGTACATCAAGCATTAATAAATTCAACTGTTATGTTTTGAAATCATTCCGTTCAGTTTTGTATTTTATTCTATGTGCTATATTACGTCAAATATAAATTGCATTGCGTCCACGCATTGTCCTTAATCCCACCTTTCCTAGCCAAAGTTAAATATTGATAACACTGTCACTACAAGATTGGCAATCCCGAC
The DNA here is from genome assembly GCA_903632075.3 of Acanthosepion pharaonis. NCBI lineage: Eukaryota > Metazoa > Mollusca > Cephalopoda > Sepiida > Sepiidae > Acanthosepion > Acanthosepion pharaonis. The sequence goes on along the minus strand of CAHIKZ030005292.1, from coordinate 612,539 downwards.
GTCCGTCGTTCGACGTTCCCGGCAACAATGGTAATACAACGGCTACATATTTGGTGATCCCGTCGGAAATAAACAATAATGGTAACCTCTATCGCTACAACCCCTTGAATCTTACAGGCTTATATCCCTTGCTTGGGCGAAATGATGCTTCTTTCTTATACCTTATTTTCCTTTTTTCTTCTATCCATTTACTCAAACTTGTTAATTAGGTTACAAAACGCAAGAGAAACGGAGCAAACACTGTTTCAACCGTTTTTATTGTCCTTAATATATCTTGTGAGTGTCAAATTATGTAAGCCCTCTTTATGGGTTCAAGAAAATTTAACTCATTCAGATCGTAAGTATAGTTACTTACTGTTCTTATTTTCCTTAGGTCTTCCTCGTTGCTCACATGTTCTGTTCATGGTATTCTTAGCATACGTCGGTAAAATATTTCAAGTTACTTTTTCATCTGTGAGGAGATCGTCCAAATTCACTACATATAATTCTATATAAGAGATCTCAATAGAGTCCAGTACTTATTTTTCTTTATTTCTAACGTTATTTTCACTATATTAATACCTTGCTTAGTTTCTGAAAGACATTTTCGCTGTTCTGATGTCCTTGTTGATTTCTATGCTTGATTATGACGTCCTCAATACACAGCTCCCAATGGGGCTGTCTCTCTTGCTTACGATCATGTAATCCTTCTTCTTGCAGTTAATAGTTAGTCCTTTCTTCTTGCTTTCGCTTGCTGCCTTGTTTAATATCTTTCGGTTTCCTCTCTGTGTCTGCCATCAATACATTCTCATCAACGTATCTTATATTAAGATTATTTCTTCAGACTGTCCTGAGTATGACAATAAACCTTTGAGGAGCATGGAACCACCTCTTAATTGCTGTTGTTCCATGACACACCCTTACTCGAGGATGGTAGCACCTGTTAGGGTCCCAGTTATGGGCAAATAATGAACCCCCAAACTTAGGTCAGAAACTGAAAGTATAAAAATACACTTTCATAGTAAAAAAAAATACCAAGAATAGATTTTTTAAAAATACCAGCAATAGATCTTTTAAAAAATACCAGCAATAGATCTTTAAAAAATACCAGCAATAGATCTTTTAAAAAAATACCAGCAATAGATCTTTAAAAAATAACAAGAATAGATCTTTAAAAATACCAGCAATTGATCTTTAAAAAATACCAGCAATAGATCTTTTTTAAAATACCAGCAATAGATCTTTAAAAAAGAAGGAATAGATCTTTAAAAAATACCAGCAATAGATCTTTAAAAAATACCAGCAAGAGATCTTTAAAAAAATACCAAGAATAGATCTTTAAAAAATACCAGCAATAGATCTTTAAAAAAATACCAGCAATAGATCTTTAAAAAATACCAGCAAGAGATCTTTAAAAAAATACCAAGAATAGATCTTTAAAAAATACCAGCAATAGATCTTTAAAAAAATACCAGCAATAGATCTTTTTTAAAATACCAGTAATAGATCTTTAAAAAAGAAGGAATAGATCTTTAAAAAATACCAGCAATAGATCTTTAAAAAATACCAGCAATAGATCTTTAAAAAATACCAGCAATAGATCTTTAAAAAAATACCAAGAATAGATCTTTAAAAAATACCAGCAATAGATCTTTAAAAAAATACCAGCAATAGATCTTTAAAAAAATACCAGTAATAGATCTTTAAAAAAAAAAGGAACAGATCTTTAAAAAATACCAGCAATAGATTTTTTTTAAAATACCAGCAATAGATCTTTTCAAAATACCATCAATAGATCTTTAAAAAATACCAGCAAATTCGTGAATGTATTAGAAATCTACAAATTTATTTATTGCTATTTTTAGAAAATCATTCATTTTTTTTTACTCCAGAATTATTCGATCTCTTGAACTAATCTGTTTTCATAAGTTTTAGCTGATTCATTCTTCTCCCTTACTCATTTTTTTCAAAATTTATTTTGATCACCATTCTAACAATGACGATTCTTATAAATGACTAAAACTTGGGCTGCACTTATGCTGAAAATTATTTATGAACCTCACAGATAGCAGCCCAAAACATTAACAATCAAGGTGGGATAAAGCTATCAATTTTCGTTAAAGGAAAACAAACTGTGAAGAAACAAAATAGTGAAAACAAAGAAAAAAAAAGAATGATTCTGATTAGATAATTTAAGGAAAATAAAGTTTAGACAGATTCCTGTTTTAAACCTAATCAATAAGATCTAACAGACGCCGACAGCATGAGTTATTATCGTTAAAATATAGTTGTTCTACTTGTGGTTGTCGGCAAACTTTCCTTCATGAATAGATAGCTAATGATCTACTCCTTTGTAGCAATCGACAAAAGTCAAATAATGACGTCGTCTTTGGAACCGAAGAACCAAATAATACCAGAAAAAACTCCACAAGAGTCTCACTCTCCCCTGAGGTAAGTTTTTAATATAAATAACATCATTTTTTAGACTTATGATTCCAAAACATTATCATATTTCCCAATTCGTTTCCACCCACTTTTTTTTTATCACATATTCATTTCAGCACGAATTCGAAGTTTTAATTAGATCTTTATTGAACTATATTATAGTTATTTATTCAGTTTACTTTAGAACGGCACAAGTTTACAGTAATTAAGCACTCGTGAATGTTGGGAAAACTGGTGTCTGAAACGAAACTGCTAACCAGAACACCATCGGAGAACGTTGTAAAGCCTCCTTAACTAAATTTACCGCAAATAAATTCGAAAAACTTAATGGCGAGCAATGGCTTCTTAAAAGAAAGAAAAGTAAACGGGAGACAATGAGTAATTAATAAAGTCAGCAGTTGAATAAAATAACAAACTGTAAGGTTAAATATAAGATATCATTATATATTCATCCTTCTCTGAAAAAATACAAAGCTTATTGTTATTTCAAGCAAATTCAATTTTAATAGCGAGTTAATGACAGTTTCATTTCTGGTATATTTATTAAATGTTATTTATTTATTCATTTTAGGCGATATACAGGACACTGTCCAAAATATTTCTTCATTTACAGCAGGGGTTCCCAAATTTTTGCGTCATCGCACTCTTTCACATGGAAATATTTTCCACCTCCCACATGTATAGTAAATATTCAAAATCATACCAAAGTATGGTATAAGTTTGTTACTGGTTCGTAAGATGACTTTATGATATAGTAAAAAAATCTGTTCCCTTTTATACCGATTCTTTGCTAGCATATGTTGAAATACCTTTTTAATATTCAAAATCCTATATCGCCTACCAAAATATCCACCACTGGCTCCAAAACTGCATGAATTTAAGCGTGCTACTAGGTTGGCATCTCAGTCCCACTGTGGAAACTGCTAAATATAGCCGTCTCTTCTACTCCAATAGCTTTATGTCTCGCCCTTTTCATCTGTAGAATTCCTTTCATCTTACTTGCTTCCCTGATAGCTATAATCTTCAATTATTCAAATGCAATGTCAATCGACATCTTCTGATGCTTTGATCTAATTCCTCGTTCTTCTCTTCATCCTTTACTCTATCACGCCTCTTTAATCTTGCTCCCACACTCTGTAACCCCTTACGTGCTAGTGGCACTCCTGCCTTGCTTGGGGTAAAATTCTTAAAAAAAAATTCTGTTCAGTTGCTCGTCGCCCACTCAATAGTTGAAATCGCACACTGGCGGGAAATATCGCCTAGGTTGGCAAATCCTTTAGAAGGTGGAAAATCCCGGACAAAAATAATCTAATGATATGAACAGTAGACTAATTAAAATGACAAATAACATGTATCTAGACGGTCAAAGATTACAGAGAATTATATTTCAGCAGCCAGACAGGAAGATTCTCCCCTTACCTAATGTCAGGAATGTGAGTGCTATAATAAACGCTTATGAATAACAGCTTCAGCAAGGAATAAAAGTTTTTATAATTCTATTTCCCTCCAAAATCTATCTAGAGTTTGGTCAAATAGAGCGATCTTCTTTGACAAGAGTTGATCGAAAAGCTCTCTGCTTAAGAGAATTTGACAATTAATAACGGATTCATTTCTAAAGATGTGTGAAACAAAGCCGTATAAAGCTAGTGCGGGTCCTCTAGCGTAAGAAGCCGTAAATTAAGCATGTATACAAGACCATAAATTATTTACTTGTATAGTAATAGGGTTTATTCTTCGAGATTATATAATCATTGTGAGTTGCACGATCCTTTCTTTCGTCCAGGGTATGATGATAAACTACATCTTGCAGCAAGGCCTCTGATCGGGAGATAGAGGTTTTGAGGAGTATGGAACCACATCTTAATTGCTGTTGTTCCCAGATTCATCCTGGCCCGGGATAGTAGCTGTTAGGGCTCCACCTAAAATAGTAAATCCCCAAACAAAAAATCCGTAGATTTTTATAATCAAATGACCCAAAATATTTTTTTATAGCAAAATAACAATATACTTTTATATTAAAATTACTAACAATAATTTTTAATACATTATATATATATATATATATATATATATATATATATATATATATAGCATACCTTTACTCTGAAAGTATAAAATTATGTACAAAATATATGTACGTGAAAGCATAAAATTACATACAAAATATTTAAATTTCTGCATTAAATAACACACAGTTGATATGCCGCCAAACAAAATCAAGCAACTACATATATATATATATATATATATAGATAGATAGATAGATAGAGAGAGAGAGAGAGAGAGAGAGAGAGACAAATATTTGAGATAATTTGTTCAATGTCTGCATTAAGAAAAACAGCAAAGATAAAAACAGCCATCATAAGGATTTAAGGTAAATTAGGCAACCTTGAGATATTTGGGAAGGATATTAGAATAATGCAGAACCGTTATTTGCAGCAAACCGCCTGCATGCGGATAGAAAATTAATTTATTAAATATTATAGTCATTATGAATATAATATATTAAACATAGAAATACAGTAAATTTATTAATCCATTATATATTAAATGCATTATATATTAAATGCATTATATATTAAATATAGTGATATTGTAATACAGTAAATATAGTAATACATTATATATTAAATACATTATATATTAAATATAGTAATATAGTAAATATAGTAATACATTATATATTAAATACATTACATATTAAATACATTATATAATAAATACATTATATATAAAATTCATTTTTTTATATTAAATATAGTAATATAGTAACACAGTAAATATATTAATACATTATATATTAAATACATTATATTTTAAATATACAGTAAATATTATATTCATTAATTCAGTAAATAAAAATCCAGTAAATATACAAAAGTAGAAAACGGTGTAAGACAAGGAAGTCCCTTCTGACCGGATTTATTCAATCTAGACAATGAGCCGATTCTGAGAGAATAAGTTCTAACAAGATTCTTTACTGTCGACCAAAATCTTAACAACGTAAGATATGCAGATGACACCGTGTTGATAGCAGAAAATAGAAAGGAAAATACAAGAACTCCTAAAGAAGGTGGTGAAGGAAAGCGAGAAGAAACGACTAAACATTATTTAGAAGAAAACAGAATTAAACTTTGTCAGCAAAAGGAAAAAGATCAACATGCAAATTGAAAAATTGCGGATACCAAAGTCAAACAAGTACCACAATTTATGTCGGAAATGTTAGACCAGAGGACGAAAAGTGTGACACTGAAATCCAAAGGCGCATTGGGATTGCGAAAGATGCCTTCCAAAAGCTAAGCAAGGTATTAAGAAACAGAAAAAATTCGTTAGAAACAAAGAAAAGAGTACTGAACTGTTACATGATATCGATCCTCCTATATGGCAAAGAATGCTGGCCAAACTCCTTACAACAGAAATGTGGTTCAAAAGGAGGATATCGAGAATTGAACACGTGAGCAAGGATTAAGTTTTAGAGAAACTGCAAACAAAATGGATATTCTCGTTACCATTAGAAAGAGGGTGTTGAAATTTCTAGTGCATATAATGAGGGAAGAAGGCTTAGAAAATTTGACACTCACTGGACAACGCATAAGCTACCTAAAAAGCTTTGGTAAATGGATACCAGAACAGGGTTTAGGAGAGATAACAGAAAGATAAAATTTAATAAGAGCTACGATGGAGTGAGAATTGTGGAGAGCCATGATCGTCAAAGTTGCGAAAGGACAGGACACATAGAAAAAGAAGAATTTTCTCACCTAAAAAATAGAATTTACACAAAAAGTATGATAATTGTTAAAAATATAGTTTTCACTTAATAATCTACTATCTATATTTCTCATGTTGTCTGTGTGTCTGTTGTGGGCGTTGTTACCTCGCCCAGGCCACATTTCTCACCCGATTTCGATGCGGTTTTCACCACAAGTTTGCAAATGGCTGCCTTAAGGACATGACGGAGCCCGATTTTTCAGTTCGGACTCGGATTCCGAAAAAATCGATAATGTTGTCTATCTGTGTGTCTGTCGTGGGTGTTGTTACCTCGCCCAGGCCGCATTTCTCACCCGATTTCGATGCGGTTTCACCACAAGTTTGCAAATGGCTGCCGTAAGGACATGACGCAGCCCGATTTTTCAGTTCAGACTCAGGTTCCGAAAAAATCGATAATCGAAAACATCGATAATCGAAAAAATCTGCTTACAGAAGGAATTATTGCATTTCAACCAAATTTGACACCCTCTTAGAGTCTACCTTTAGAAGTGTTGTCAAGAAGTTTCATGACCACGGACCCCTAAACAGCGCGGAAAATCGATAAAACCCAAAAGCCGATACGCCCAGATTGCACCTGAACCGCATGTCGGTTTTTAGCGAAAACCGGTCGGATTTATGAAGAGGCCATTGGGAGTCATCATGTAAAGTTTCAACTCTGAGCGCCCCCTCCCGCAAACAGAGGGCAAATGGACAATCGGTCAACCCTTAAAAATGTTTTTCCGGTTGGGTATTTCCTAAATGCAGATTAATTTAAGGTCACGCTATGCGCGGGAAGAAACAGGTTAGTGCGTGCAGTGCTGTATGAGTCGTACGATTTTTGAATCAAGCACAGGCAACGCCGGGCCATGCTTCTAGTAGAATCTAAAAGGCGTAAATTATTACAAAATTTTAAAAGATTGAAAACTTTTTAAATTATTATAATCAAAATTTTTAAAAAATAAGGAAAACCGTTCTTGTAAAAATTTATTATTCATCGAAAAAAATTTTCTTAAGACAATAGTTTTCATAATATATCTTATTTATAAAAGCAATTAAAAGCCTTTCTAATTCAATGTTAGAATTTTATTACATTATTTTTTTTATTTTATGATTCGGAGCATATTTTCGGTAATTATTGTTTCTGTTTGACAGAAAGAGATTGATGATTTAAATTTACCAAGGAGTCCTGCTTTTAACTAATATAAATATGAATAGACTGAAATTTTAATTTCTCGAAATTTCATAAAATTAAGTGGGGGTGATAAATGAAAAATATATTAAAAAACCATTTCATTCATTTGCGAATAAGTCCTGAAAATTCCCACAATTATTTGATTTTGCAAGAATTTCCAAGAATGTGCTTTTTTACCAAAAAAAAAAAAGCCGCTAAATTTCCTATAGTAATTTTTGTCCCACCGCTGACGCAAGAAAAATAAGATTTAAACCAAAATTTCGAACGTGCTAGAAAGGATTAAAAAATTTAATAAAAATTATTTTGGACTTTCCGCTTAATAACAGCATAAATATTTTGGCGATAAAACTTTGTTTACATCAAGTTTGGGGCCTTTTTCTTGATATTAAGACCTAGCAGAAATATAAATTCTTGAAATGGGAATCCCTCCAGCACCTGCTGTATTCTCTCGACTAGACTCCTTCGGATTTTCATTTTTTTTTTTCCGGTCTCTACAGAACCAATGAAATGGCAACATTTTTTTCTTTGTACAGTCAGTCGAAAACTACCTCACAATCATCTTCCAACAAAAAAACACAAAGTTTCTATGAAAATGGCATCAACAAACTTGTAGAACGATGGGAGTCAGTTAAAAACAATGGAGACTATGTACTTGACTAATAATTTTTTTTTTTTTTTGTATGTAAAATTTTATATCCGAGCATCGTAAAATTCAGATGTAACCAATTCCTTACAGTAGTTTTTACTTCTTCATCACTGCCATAACGTTTGCCCCTCAGTGACTCTTTAATTTGACGAAAGAGATGATGGAAGTCTGAGGGTGCTGAGTCAGCCAGCTGAGTTTTACAAAGCTGGGATACACGACCTCATTCGTAGGTGGAAAACAGCCATTGAAAGAGTTGGTAACTATGTTAAAAAGTAGGGATGTGAACCTGTGATGTATAGTTATATATCTTGATATATGTTATGTTTAACTGTGTTCTGTATTACCTATATAATAATTTGCATAATTTCTAACTCTCCCTTAGATTAGATCATTACTAATATTCTTACCCAATGACAAAATTAAATAACTTTACATACAAAAACATATTAATCAAGTATATTGTCTCCATTGTTTTTCACAACTGTCACTCGTCGTTCTACAAGTTTGTTGATTCTATTTACATAGAAACTTCGTGTTTCTTGTTGGAAGAAGCTTGTAAGTTGTGTACGACTGACTGTACAGAGTTTTTTTTTTATAATTTAAATTGTTATGTAGAGCCCGGAACAAATGAAAGTTATAAAAATTTTTACGTTAATTCTTATATTATAAACAAAATTGTAATTACTTTTTGGCTCACCCTGTTCCCGATTTTCATTGTTAATATAAAAGGACTGCAACTTGACAATGACATTTGTTTTAGTGCAGATTTCTGTTGTGTTCTAGACTGGAAACCTTGCATCATTCAGTTGTTAGTCTGACTTTGTTTAATTTTAAAACATTTTTATGTTTATACATTCTTTTTATAGATACAAATATTTAAGTAAATACTATGCTTATAATAAACAACATTTACCGGCCTGAATGTTCCAGAAATTTTCACAGAAAATATTCGTCCTCCGACAGGATTCGAACCTGTATCCTATACGTGTTTTTAACCGATTTGGCCACAGAGGTGTCTTCAATCTTCTATGACTCTTTCATGTACATTCATATCTGCTCATGGCGTATCAAATGTAAATTCTCTGTTTATAATAAACAGTATTTTGTTTAAACTTTGTTTAATGTTGACGTTATGTCTGGAAATGAATGCCTTAAAGATGGAGGATGAGAAGCTGAAATTTCGGTATATGAATTTCAGAAAGGAGTAAGCATCGGAAGTGTGACAAAAAGGCATTGAGAGGGTTTATTTGGATCGTGCTACAGTTTTGCAGACAGCCAAATGTGGTTTGGAATATCTCGTCAGTGATTTTAATCTAGGTAATCACCCATGCTCCAGGCGAACATGCAACGCCATGGAGACACTTTACTTGCCATCGTGGATAGTAAAATGAATATTTTGAGCGAAGAGATCCTGAAGAGTTTGAAAATTAATATTCCAACTGACTTTTGACATTTAAAGAGAATGAGGTTCAAGAAACAAGGCCAACTTTGTCAAATTGAAAAGATGTCATTTTCCACTAGAACAACACAAGACCTTGTAAAACAAACCTTGCAAAAGCTTACCGAATGATAATGGGGAAACTTTCCAATACCCACCGTATTTTCCTGACTTGGCTCCTTCAGATTTTCATTTGTTCTGCTCCCTACAGAACATTTTAAATGACCAAAAATTTGACTCCCTACAGTCAGATGAAAACTACAAGACAACCTTCTTTTAACAAAAGAAAAACACAAGGTTTTTATGCAATTGGCAGCAACAAACTTGTAAAACGATGGGAGAATAATGGAGACTATGTACTTGACTAATAAACACTTCTTGTGAGCATGTAAAATTTTGTTTATAATTTTCTAATCAGGCTCAAACTTTTGCATTGATCTAAGATCTTCTTAAAGTTAGTCCTTTCTTCTAGGTTTTCTTTGCTACCTTGTCTCATGGTGCCTGCAGCTTTCATATGTTACCATACAACAAATTGTATTCCGTTATTAAAGACTAATTCTGAATATGTTCCCATGCTCAGAATTAATCTTTATGATCAGAACACAACTTTGAGATGTAGCTAGATTCTTAATTTCCGACTCAGTATGGGATATTTCTGACTCCGGATCGATACCACTTTGTTCCTGACTAAAACAACCGCCACTCCATTATATTATCGATAGATCTAAGCTTTTGCGGTTTGACGACATCGTTATTATATACGGCTTTCTCTGGCAATACATATTCGAAAATTCCATCTAGTAACGAACGACTCCATCAAAAGTTTTAATCTTATATACTATGGACACATAGTGTGGTTGGAAATTCTAGGTCATGTTCCGAGGTAAAATTAAAATATTCCAAAAGATAAAATAACATATGAAAATAAAGTTCAAAATTTATATTTAATTAAGCATTTATATTTAATTAAATTTTCATATTTAAATTATTTCATCATTGTCGGACAATGGTGAGTATGCTCTATTTTGGTAAAACTTCTTATACAAATGGCTTGTCAGATTAAATTGGTCGCAGTCATTTCCTAAAAATCCCTTTAGTTATATAATTAAATAAATTAATTTCGAAACTCGATGTTCCCAATAAGTCTTTCATTTAAGTACTGACCGGAGTCGACACAGCTTATCAAAAATTTGTGGCTTATTTAAAATCGAAACATATTTCAGATTGTAAATGGTCGCTTACAGTAATCGATGTTCCAAAACAGTCCCTCACGTAAGAACTGACCGGGCCTACCATTGCTTATTAACCCTTTGTAGGTTATTTATAGCCGAATAATATTTATATTGTAAGGGATTGGTTAGATTACCCGATGTTACCAAATGTTTTTATATTCGATGGAGGCTAATAATAATAAATTCTGAGTAAGCGAATGAATGTATTTCCTTTGGTTAATAGAAGGGATGTATAAAATTTGAGTTCTACAAATACACTATATGCCTATTAACGCATTTATATTTTCTAAGATCTTTGTTCTTCATCTTTTTACTCGAAATAGGTCCGACGAAACAATCGGTGGCTTAATATATACTTCTTATTCTTGTTAGTTTTTCCATTCCATCTAATTCGTTTATTTATTTTCTTTCGTCTCTTTGCTTTTCTAATGATCGGCTAATTCTACATAAAACTCGCAATAGACTTGAAAAAGCGAAACGACTCAGCACTTTCCAAAATCCGCTGGCCATTTTTATCGCACGTTTTTCATTTAATGATTCTAGCGGTTTCTCGCTCCGACATAAGCTGCTAATCCTGAAATAAACTCCATTTTCTCAGACTGAGTCGAACACGCTAACTCAAAACCATTTAAAAAAAATTGAAAACGCATCTTTCTCTTTTACAGCAATCAATATACACTTCCCGTGTTCCTCTTTAGATATTCTCGTGGAACTGTCTTTATTGTGTCCAGCATCGGATTGACTTAATCGTTATTATTCTCAACAGATGGCATTTTTCTCGTAAAATAGCGGCCATGTTTAATTACACAATTCTGGCTCAATGCTGATATAGGTATCAACTGCAAAACGACTACAATAACTAGTATGGCTTGTCTGGTAAAAACGACTAAGCTCTTTTGCACTTGTTGAGCGAAGAGCATATATAAAGTGTTCTTGGAGTAGCAGATGTGTTAGTAACAACCATCAGAGAATTAAAACAAAACAAACGTTCATGCCAATAGGTCAAAATGTATCATAATATTCGAAACAGCCAATCACGATGGCAGAGAACAGCAGCAGCAACCGAAGCAACAACATACGATAATAATAATAATAATAATAATAATAATAATAATAATAATAAAGAATGTGCTTTCTTATTGACATGGCAGCCGCTGTGCCTTGAAATCGAAATTTTAAAAAAAATGTGCCACGTGAAGACAGCAACAATTCGGATTGATTTGAAAAGATTCCAAGATATTCATTGAAGGGATCCCTTGTAGCCGCAGCCTTAAAGGAATACAAAAAAAATTGTACTCAAAGTACAGCTCATACCTTACGAAGGGCTTTATATATGTAAAATGTGTGTGATCTTAGGGTTTTGTTTTTGTTTTGTTTTTTTATTTTGTTTTTTTGTTTTGTTTTTTGGTTTATTTTTTTTTTTTTTTTTGAGAGATTTCATAAAAACGCTCAGTGGAAAAAGACATGATGCCATTTCTGACCTTAGATCTCTAGTTGGGACCCGGAAAGAAATGAGTAGACACCAGAAATCAAAGAAAATGGTACAGACACATAATGAGCCTAAAGAGAATGATGGCTTATGCAAATAAATTCCAAAAGAATCTAAATGCATCAAGGTGTAGTATTTAATTTCTGAGATGATTAATTGTCAATATTCTTGTATTATTGTTCTCATCTTCATTGATGTAGATGATATTATAGACACAACGTTTCGGCCAAGTACTCTATGGTGGTCATCGTCAGGTGTTCGTTGATTGGCTGATATGTGATATATGTTGATTAATGTGATATTTTGTCCCTGCAATATGACTTATTGCTTATTCCTGCTGAATTGGTGCTTCACTGTGACCCAAAGATTGAAATGACCACGAGATGACTGTAACACATGTATTACCAACTCCTGTATCCACTACGCTACCGCCCCGAACTAGTGGATATAGGAGTTGGTTAGCAAATCGTCTATTGTCACAATGTGGGATATTTAATAAAAGAAGTTATAAACTCATAAACAAAAAGACACTAAATGAAATTAGTTAGACTATATAACCAAACTCATTTTTTTTAAATTAAATCTAAAAGATTAAAATTTCAGTGTCTGATGAAGTCCGAAATGACGAAACGCGTCAAAAGAAAACATTTTCTACTTTGTCATTAATTTTCTAATATATATATATATATATATATATATATATATATATATATATATATACACACACACACGCACAAGGTGCGATGGGTAAGTGTCATATCTTATATTTATATATACACACACAAGGCGCGATGGTTAAATTGTCGCCATCTTATATATATATATATATATATATATAATTAATGAAAAATTATATATATATATATATTTTCTGTTAATACGTATTTTTATGGATACAACTTATTTGAGTAAAATGCCTGTTTTAATTAAACAGTTTTAATTACATTTACTGGTTTGAATATTCGAGAAATCTCGTAGAAAATATGCCTTCGACAGAAATCGAATCTGTATCCCATACGGAAACTGTTACTTATTCTGACGTGCTTTTAACCAATTCATCCACTAAAGACTTCCGGTTTAGCAAAGTTCAAATGACTTCTTTTAAACACACACATTCGGCGTCTTTTCTCGATAATTCTGGTTTTGACAAGAAGGTGACTTCTTTATAATAGCAAAGGAGACGATCCAAGCATGCGTCGCCGTCGGAAAACGTCTGAAAAGAATACCAGGCCAACCCAAGACTTATGAGTGAGATTAGGTGGACGAAACCGTTCAGTTTGGATCAGATATGCGCATCTGAGTTTCTCCGAGTTTCTCTCATATCTGCCTCGTGAGAATGAGAGTGTGTCAGAGAGATAATGAGTATGTGTGTGTATGTGTGTGAGAGTGAGAACGAATGAGAGTGTGTAGGTGAGAGAGAGAATGAGAGCATGTATGTGATAGAGAGTGTGTGTGTGAGAGAGGATGAGAGTGTTTGAGAGAGAGAGGATGAGAGTGTGTGAGAGAGAGGTCAAAAGAGTGAAAGTGTGTGTGTGTGAGAGAAAATGAGAGTGAGTGTGTGAGAGAGAGAGAGAGAATGAGTGTTTGAGAGAGAGAATGAGAGTAGGTGTCAAACAGAGAAAATGAGAGTGTGTGTGCGTGAGAGAGAGAATGAGAGTGTGAGAGAGATTGTGAGTGCCTGTGTGTGAGAGAGAGAGAATTAGTGTGTGAGTGAGAGAATGCGTGTGTGTGTGTGTGTGTGTGAGAGAGACAGAATGACAGTGTGTGTATGAGAGGGAGAATGAGAGTGTGTGTGAGAGAGTGAGTGAGAGAATGAGAGTATGTGTCAAAGAGAGAAAATGAGAGTGTGTGAGTGAGAGAGAAAGAATGAGAGTGTTTGAGAGAGAGAATGAGAGGCTGTGTCAAAGAGAGAGAATGGGAGTGTGTGTGAGAGAGAGAGAGAGAGAGATATTAAAAAATAACGTCTCTTTAACTCTTTACAAACACTGCCTCGACTCTCAGTAAATCCAAGTAATTGCTACATTTATACCATCACTTTAAAAAGACATAATGGTTGACACCTCGTTGCTGAGTATGCTTGTCTACTGGGGCGGCTATCCTTTCCTTATTGCAGATGTCTGCTCAGACATATTTGTGTTTGTTCAATACCCACAAATCCAAACTGTAGTTTATGCCGCAACTATACTGAACAGACCTTAGTTACAGCTTCTAGGAGGTGAGAGTATCATCAGGCGTAATCAACAGTTTGAACAAAGCAAGTACGCTAAAACCCTCGGTCACGATGACTTGCGACTTCGTGCTAACTCAACGAACAACCCGGTTTATCCAATTTTATTTACAAGGCTGGGATCAACCCGTGGTATGCTTTTCAAGCATTTTCCAACGTTGCCGCACCCTGGGATTACCTCGCTACCCATAACATCAAGAAGCCCCAAAGTATACGCATGCGCACATACATTAGCACATTCGATACACTATCGCTATTTTCACGGCAGATGTTTGGGCGAGTTCAGACATTCCCAGGTAGGACCTGCCCTTCCACGATCTCTGTCATCTTATTCACATTCCCTTCATCTTTCATTGATAAGGAGGAAGTTCCACTCAGCGAGCTTCTTCCTCGGAACTGTTACAAGAGAATACTTTCCTAATCACTAAAATCTTAATCATTTCAAGTCTAGAATTAACCATTATCTATCTTACATATCTTCAAAATATACACCTATTACACTCTCTTTGTACCCCATTAAAAAACCCCAGTAACTCTCGACATTCTGTAGCTCTTGGGAATTGTACTGGGTGATTGATATTATAGAACATATCTACCGAGAAACATACATACATACATAGATACATACATACACGAAGTGAGGCACTTCAACGTGGTGTAATGCTTAGCAAGCATGTCTCGTTAGATCAATTACCACTGAATAGTGAGTTCAATCCATAGTGGATGCACTATACTTTCGGCTTTGTGCCACATCTAAGCTACGCCCAGAAAAATCGCATGCATACACGAAGTACTAATTAGAAAATTAGGAGATTTTGATAATCTTTGATAAAAAAAATTAAATCACTTAGCCAAAGAGGTAGTTTCAAATGTGTCCTTTGAATATGCGTGTACAGTGTTCTTGCAAAAGACTATTACGCATAAAAAATAACGCGAAAGATCTTTACTAAATTTGGTTACCGTGCACTGATTAAATTCTGCTAACTTTGGGTTATCACCACACACATTCATGTTTCTCTCTACCAGGTGCCGATAGCTTAGGGTTAAAATCTCTGGCCGCTGCCGAATCAGTCGTGTTTCGATCCTGGCTTGAGGCAATTAGATATCTAGTCACACTGATGAGCTGTGATACAGTATATATATATATATATATATATATATATATATATACTATATATATATATATATATATATATATATATAAAATATAAAATTTGAAACCGAAAGAGGTGGAATGGTAGAAAAGAAGATATGCAGCTGCTGCACGGAAGAAATCATTTACATTGCTGAGGTCAGTGATAAGAATGGTTTCAAGAAAATATAGATTGTATGTACAGAGGAGCCTTCCAAAAAGAAATTTTATTACCATGCTTCGACTTTTCGGTTGAAAAACCACAGATATGACACCTAGCTGGCCGATTATGTTTGGAATTACAAAGTGAAATATGGCAGGATCTCGTGTGTGAGGTGGAGCATGGTAAGGAAGGTTAAACCCGGCAGTATTCGTGGTAATTGTTGCTGGGTGTTCCAAAAAGAGAAATTGGCTATTGCCACCTATCCTGATAAAGGTGTTCTATTAAATAAGAGAAAGAAAATTATGTTTGGGTGCAGGCATTTAAAGATATATTTTAGGTACCTATGAATCCGTATGAGTGAAATAAAACTCAATAAATATTTTTTTCTTCTCTTCCCTCCGCTTATCCTCATACTTCCTCCCACTCCACTCGCATTTCCGGTGTTTTGGTATATTGAAGTAGTTTCTTGGCTTTTACAACCTTCACTTGCCGGAGGAGACCTTGCGGTCGAAACCCGAGTTCCGATTTAGGCTGGCATTTTAGCTATTTCTTTATATATATATATATATATATATATATATATAAGACAAAAGATAAATTATCTTAGTCTTTGGCTAACATAAGTCTTCTTTTTTTGTCTTTATTGATATTATCTTACACATATATTTTAGTTATATCTGAAAATTTACACATATATGGACAAGTAAATAAGTAATGCTTGTTCTAATTTAATTTTGAACTATTGTTTATAATTCTCTCTTATTTCATATATATATATATATATATATATATATATATATATATATATATATATATATATATATCTATCTCTTTCTCTCTGTATATATATATCTATATAGTTGCATCTGTCTAATTATTTATTTGCTTATTTTTCTTTAAAGTGTGCGACACATCTTTAAGCAATTTATCAATAAATAATTCTGTCAAGCCGGCGTAGCCTAGAATAGTTCTCGGATTATCAATAGTATTTTTATCGCTTTCCTTGTTATTTTTTCGCTTTTGTTTGCAAAAGTTTATTCCTGTCGAAATGGATGAGATCATCGATAACGCTTGCAATAAACGGCTGTATCGATTCAAGATAAAGATTCGAGGAAGATATCTTTTGATTTTTAGCTCATAAAAAAAATCCAATAAAAATAGAAGACATTTCAGCTTCTCGCCCCGATCACACGTCCATTGTCAAATGTTGTGGAAGAAAGTCAGCTGAATGCTACACGGACATATTTTTCTTTCTTTCTTATTTCATTTCAATATATCGGATTTAATTTGTCAATTTTAACGATTTCCTGTAATGAACGACATCGGATTTTTTTTTCAGTCAAAATGACAAAGCTGTGATAAATATTTCTAACATATGAGTACTGTAGTTCGAAGCTGTAGAGCTTGAGTTATCTTTTTCTATGTGTCATGTCCCTTCAGCGCGTAAACGATCATGGCTCTCCGCAATAGGTTGTTCTTTGTGGCTCTTACCAATATTTGTCCTTTTACTTGAGTCAGACTTTTAAGGGAAAAAAATATAATTTGCTGTGATGCGACGTGAAAAGCGAAAAGAGTGCCACTCAAAATATATCGTGATATTTTATTGTCTTCTTAATCTAGTAGTAAATCGAAGAGAGTTTCCAGAAAATTCGCAGATGGTGATGAAAACTGTAACAATAGATACTATCCTGGAGCAACAGACGACATATTTTGTTGATAAACTCAGCAAAATTTACATAGAAAATTCATTTTTCCACTTTGGAAGTGTGGTCTGATGAAAAAGAAATTCCCTGGGGGAAATAAATTATAACCAATGAACCCTTAAAGTTTTCTGTTTTTATTGAATTAACCGCTCTGATTTAACATTGAGCTCTCTGGATTTCAGCCTACTTGGGATTATCCATACGGATTACCAAGATTTTCATTACTTATATATATATATATATATATATATATATATATATATATATATATATATATATATATACGAACATACACATATGTATACATAGATATATAGAGAAATATAGATATGAATGTAGATATATAGAAAGCTAAACATGTATATCACCTAATAAAAAAAACAAAATAAACTGACCAGTTACTGCAAAAAAAACCAGTTTCTTCTTCTTCTTCTTCTTTTTCTTCTTCTTCTTCTTCTTCTATGTTCCGTGTCTCTTCAGGACGTAGGCGATCATGGCTCTCTACAATTTTTTGCCCTTAATAGCTCTTTATAAAATTTGATTTTTGGCTGTCTTTCCTAATTTCTGTTCTGCCAACCATTTGAACAAACTCGTTAGGGAAGTAACGCTTTGCTTTCTTCTGCTGCCTACCTGTAAATGAATAATCGAACGAGAAATGACAACAAAGGACGAGAACAAATATTATTTAGAGTTACAAATGATAGGAAGTTGTGGAGAACCGTGATGGCACAAATCCTGAAGCTATACGGTACATAAATGAAAATCGTCCGGTGACTTGACTGAAAAAACTTTACAATGAAATCCCTGTGATAAGTGGATGTAATCTTCGCGAAAATCTGTGTAAGGCAACATGTAATCATCGCAAAACTCGAAGGCGACATTTAATCTTTGCGAAACTTTGAGGAAAGCAATATGTAATCTCCGCGAAACTGTAAGTGAAGAAAAATAAAATAACTGTCAATCACTTGCGAGATTAGAACGCAAACTTTTAAATAGCTACATGTACAAGCTGGATGCTGAAAACTTCCCAGCCCTACGTCCTGTTCATACTCCTCCACGATCTTTGAATAGAAGCAAAGGTTTATCTTTTGTTTCCTGCTTAGGATTGGGTTTCCGGTTCCTTCTAAAGTCTACTTTACCTCTATACTTCTAACATCTCCGCCTAAACTCTGAAATTTTATTTACTATTTTTTCCTCAATAGTAGTAGATGGTGTCGCCTATCGTCCGGTTCACACTCCTCGTCTTTTGGACAGGAGTAGAGGCTTATCCCTTGTTTCCTGTTTAGGAGTGGATTTCTGGCTCTTTCTAAATGTCTACTTCAGCTCTATACTCCTAATGCTTGTCCTTTCCTACGCTAATATAACTCCACACAGTAAACCTCTTCTTTGAGTGGCACTTGGGCCTTGTATTGGGTGACTATTAGTAAAAAATTTTGATGTTATAACTGGCCAATGCGGAATTTTTCAGCTGCAACAGCTCACAACTTTATACTGTGAAAAGAGCAGTTAGTTTTGAGTAGGGAAAACGTTAGAGAAATGTCAACACAACGTTACATATCCGCCAACTCGAATGCAATCTGTCTGCAACGTTGTAACAAGGTATCGTGTTAGCTTGGAATTTTATACTGCGTAAAGACAATGAAGATGCTAAGGTCACAAAAAGGTCATAGATAGATAATTACTTACTCTTGTTTTCTTCACTAGTATTATTTTTCATCATTTAACAGTGTTCAGATGGTATAAAATTTACCTTCGTTTTATTATTTAATTAAGAATCACTAATTAGATGAGTAATGCTCGTTCTATATTCTTGTTCTGTAGATTACCCACGTTTGCGTGGAACAAAAAAAAATTACAACCTCTACGTAACGTCGCAGAAAAGTTATAGCAACGTCACTTTATTAGCTGGGTTTCTAAAAAGAAAAAAATACAGGAGGTCCTTGACTTACGATAGCGTTCCGTTCCTATTATGCGCCATAACGCGATTTTTCCTGCGAATGCCCGTGAATGAACATACACTCACCAACAATCCAGTATGACGTACAACTGGGAAATGGCCCGTATGATGTCATATTCATCCGCCGCGCGATGTATTCATCCGCCGCGCGATGTATTCTTCCGCCGCTCTGTTTGTGTCGTAAGTCCAAGGCAACAATATTAATGAAGATTATGTCGTAAGCACAAATCGTCATAGAACGGGATTGTCCTAACTCGGTTATTTACTGAACTCACAATAAAATTCAGAATTAACCTTTAATAAAATTTGAATAGAGTTTAATTACATTTTTAACTACAATACATCATTCCCTTTCAATCTTTCGTGGTTATCAGGCATCCTGTCTTGAATATGGTAACTGTCTTGGGTAGGAAAAGAACCTATTTTTTAACGTATGATCATATGCGAGAGAATGAAAAAAAAATAACCCAGAACAAGCCATGAAAATTAAAGGTTTACGGCCATATTACGTTGAAACAGTGGTTTTCGTCTGATCCCCGAAGTTAAGCAAAACTGAACCTAGTCTGTCACTAGAAGGGTGACTGCTGACGAATACTAGGTGTTATAAGCTCGGATGTAAATGTGGTGTAACAGATAAAGGCTCGGAATGAGAAGTCAGAGAGCCGAGTTAGAATTCCATGTACCCTTGA
>CAHIKZ030005292.1:572500-587500 GCA_903632075.3 Acanthosepion pharaonis | reverse complement strand
TGATCGTAGCCAATCCCTAATACAGAAAAGACCTTCGGAATTCTCCTGTCAGTAGACTGTTGCTTCCCGTATTTTACCGTCGCGGTGAGGCGACGCTGCAGTGTCCTTGCCAGGGCGGAAGCCTGGACAGCGTTTTATGAGAGACCGGCGGTTGCTTATGCAGAACGTCTCCACTCTCCATCCACCGAAGTTCTCCAAGGGAAAGGTAGAGTCCAGTACAACTTGGATACTGGGCGCCGTCGCAGGAGAACAAAATGGAACATAACGTTGGACTGGCTTAGGGACTCCGACTCAGGATTTATTACTACTAAACCCTTTCCCAAGATCGAGCATGGCCACAAAGTAGCGGAGATTAAAAAAAAAAGATTTTCTCTCGGATGGACTATCCTTCCTGGCTGACGAGATCCATCTACTCGAAGTATATATATTCACGGATAAACATACATATATATTTTACACTACAGTAAACAGTTAGTCATCAATTGTACAATTTTAAGAATTATTATTATTATTATTATTATCATTTTTATTTTCTTTGATTTCTGGCGTTTACACATTTCTTTCCGGGTCCCGCCCAGGGACCTAAGGTTAGAAATGGCAGCATGACACTTTCCACTGACAAAAAAAAATTACATAGATAAAGTCCTTCGTAAAGTGTGGGCTGTATTTGTCACAACAATTTTTGTATCTCCTTGAGGCATGGACTTCCAGGAATCCCTTCAATTAGTCTACTGCAATCTTTTCCAACCAGTCCTAGGGTTCCAACTACAACAGGGATTGTTGATGTTCCCATATGCAACATTTTCTAGATTTCTTTTTCAAGGTCCTTGTATTTTGACTGCTTTTTGAATATCTTTAAAGATACATTGCAGTCAGCAGAGACTGTCATATCAATAAGGAGGCACCATTTTTGTTTGTGGTCTTTAATAACAATATCTGGGCGTTGGCTTTGAATGTTCTGTCAGTGTGTTTTGTGTAGTCCCATAGAATTGTAACAGGTCCTATCTCCGTAACCAGATCTGGATTATTACCTTAATTTAAATATGAAAAGAATACATATATAAAATGTTCATCAAATACAGGAGAACATTTTTTTGTTAAAAGTATTTGAAATATAATTTCTTTTTTTTTTTTCTTTTTTTTACAGTAAGGTTCACCCTTTACAAGGCCTCGGGCTACTCGGGGTAGAGGGTTGCGTTAAGGGGTATATGGATAGGAGTGGAAAATAACAGTTAACTCTAGACTTGAACAGGTTAAAATTATAGTGATCGGGGAAACATCCTCTTAGGAGTTTGTTCATAGGGCAGTGGTTCGCGGGAAGAAGCTGTGTGAGCGTTATTTCTCGCCGATGGAATTCGGAGAGAATGGGGTGTGGTTTGCTACTAGATAAGTGTCATGGCTGGTCCTAGCCGTGAATGTTAGCCCTAGCGGAACCAAAGAATGTACTTCTTCCGAGCACTTACCGTAAAAGGAGCGATAAAGCAGTGAGAGACTCCCCACACCCCGCCTGTGTGAGAGAGAGAGAGGTTGGAGGGTGGCTAATAATTCTTCTTGGATTCGGAGACGTTTTAAACTCTATCAAGCCAGGAAAGTGAAAGAAAAAAATGACTATTCTGAACCAATAATAAAAGATAAACAAAAGTAAGTGATTTAATTAATACGATATTCTATCTTTGCTCACTTATCCAGATAAAGATAGTTAGCAAATGAGTGCCTGATATGTGTAAGTTCTGTTCTTTTCTTATGTGGACAGAAACGAACATAATGTCCATCTGTAAAGAAAGGAAGAGAAGGAAATGAAGATGAAGAATTCGATTCGAATTAACAGCAATTTTTTTTTCTTTTTTTTTTTTTGAGTCGTTCAGTCTTGAAGCTTTTCTGGACTAGACACTTAAACCGCTGGTCAGCGGCTAATTTTAACTTCGGAACAGACACAGAAGTCAAACATTGTACGACATCTGTGGCCATCACTAATGAGCGAGAAATCCGTTCTAATTTGATTGATCACTCATTAATAGTCTAGGGTCCTTCACGTGCTCTCATTCGGGGTCCTCAACTTGAAAGGTTAAACACCATAAATAACGTCCATCGTCCTCTGAGTACACATAAATCAGTTGTCCACTTTCAGCACTTTCATGTTTGGTCGTCATTCAAACGTGGCCTCATTTTGGCACAGCACGAGAGGGCGGAGGCGAACAGAGGTCAAGATCTGAGTTTAGAAATGACGTCCTTGTGTGAAATCGAATAACCAAACTTTGATTTCGATTTAACTGTAAAACTTAGTATAATTACTTTTTGAGTCTAGTTTCCTGAATGATTAAGTTTTATTGGTCATCTTAGTACTAAATCTGACATTAAATTCAGATAGATAGATAGATAGATAGATAGATAGATAGATAGATAGATAGATAGATAGATCAGAAGATTTTGAGGAGCGTGGAACGACATTTTAATTTCTGGTGTTCCCAGGCCCACCCTGACTCGAGGTGGTAGCACCTGTTAGGGTCCCAGCTAGTTAACACCCATACTGGGGCCAAAACACTATGAAAATGTAAAAATAGGTTTTAATACCAGAAATACTTTATAAAAAAAATTATTACCAACAATACATTATTACCAGCAAAACATTTTTGGGGGAAAAAAATTACCAGCAATAAAAATTTTGTCGGCATTAAATAACCCATTGAGGTTGATATGACGTAAACGAAACCAAATCATTCACACAGCTTCTTCCCGCGAACACTGCCCTGTGGAACAGACTCTCAAGAGGATGATTTCCCAATCAATACAATCTTAACCTGTTCAAGTCTAGAGTTAACCGTTATTTTCACCTCCTGTCCATAGAAACTAACCCTTCTTAGCGTAACCCTCTAATTCGAACCATTTTCAGGGTGAATGTTATTGTAAAAGAAACGATGAAAACACCGTTCCCTAATGAATTTTAACTACTTCGTTAAGTTTTAGCATATGTTTCTTTGTCTCATAAAACACGAGGGAGACAAAACTAAACTATTATCTTTACAGGCAATTTATTTCATTTTTAAATATTAGGGAGAAGAAAAATTTAAAATAATTAATTAACAGGGAAAGAAATAAAATGCAGATTTAATTTTTATCATGCAAACATATCAACAAATAAATTTAAAAATACGAAACTACATAAAAATTTATATTAAACAAAGAATGAAGCAAAAGAGAAGAAAAAAATAAATAAATAAACCAGAATAAATAAACCAGCATACACATACCTATATGTAAGTATATGCAAAGAATTTTTGCATTTGGTCAAATGTTTCGACTTGTCGTAAGTAGCGGCCAGTGAAGAAATCGATTTATCTTTCAGATTACATCCGATCACCCTCCCAGTCAAGACATCTGCAACATAAATTGGCTATCCACCCTAGTACGTATACATGCATGCCAGCCATTATATATATATATATATATATATATATATATATATATATATATATATATATATATATATGATGTTATAAGATTGTGATATACATGTTACAGGGTGCGAAATAGTAACATTATAATTATATATAAGTTAACAAACACACTGCACAGATATATATATATATATATATATATATATATATATATATATATATATATATATATATATATATATATATATATATATATATATATAAGAACAGTAAGATATATAATCCGGTGTTCTTATAGATATTTTATTTTTACAAAATAGTGCTCAATGTAAATTTACAGAGCATTAATACTATAAAAAATTCGCTTGAGGATGAAATGGAAGTAATGCTTTTAATTTAATTGCAAAATTAAATTCAGGGCTTTTTAGCTTCTATTTTTGAAACATGGTTAGAACTGTGTAGCAGAAAAAAAAACATATTTTAAATCAATTAATTTATAGTATATATATATATATATATATATATATATATATATATATATATATATATTATATTGTGTATTTAGGCAGCAATCATTCATTTATGCATGTTTCATTAAAAACGACACACAAGGTACTACGGTTAAGCTTTTTATTTAATTTTTCTTGTGTTCTTTTTTGGACACAGAGTGTGTAGAAACTGTCCAAATGTTCTATAGTTCCGAACGATTTCGGTTATACCATTTAGCCATTATCAAGGATGATTTTATTTTTCGGTTTAAACAAGTGTGTGTGCTATGTGTATGCTTTTAGTGTGTTACAGAGGTGTTTTATTTTCAGAGCACAGTTAGCACATTGTGGCTTAGTTCGTAGTTAATATTGTTAAGGGTCATTTGAACTCACAGATAATGCCGGCGTTTTTGGGGGGTTTTTTTTAGGATAAGGTTAGCGGCCTTAAATTTTTTATAGTAGATAAATTATTTGATTTTTTTTTATTCGGGTCGATTAGGTAGTGTATGTCTTTATATTTCTAAGTGAAGATTCGTCTTGTTTGTAGTTAATGTGCATTTGGCTTTTGCAGAAAATATTTATATAATTTGGTGGTCTATAAGGTGGTTAGGGAAACCGTTGTTAATTAGTGTCTGTTTTACCTTATTGAGTACTTTCAGGAAGAGCAGTCGAGTGGATGAATTCTGGTGTACTCTTTTTCGGAAGTTTTTTAGTACTGCTATTTTGTTTCAGATATCTCGACTACTTTTCCTTTGTGGAATAAAATGGCTTTGCGTCAATGTAAAATACATTCCGTTTGGCCAGATATTATGTTTACAAAGCCTTCGGCGATTTTTAAAGCTTCCAGTAGGCCTTTTTCGGATATTGATTGGTTCTTAATGTCATATTTTAAAATACATATTTATTTTCATTGTTTATCTTTTGGGGCCAAGAAATACACTCCTTCATCATCCATCTTGTCTTTGCACACACACACACACACACACACACATATATATATATATATATATATATATATATATATATATATATATCATTGGTGATTCTAGGTCACCAATGTTTGTCGCGTTCATTACACTCTTTAACAAAATATACTATTGGTATAACTTAGATACTAAAATGATTCCTTTACTCTAACTAAAATATAGAATTTTTAAAAATCTCTAGCCAGATAATTTATTTTTCTGTGTTTGTATAAATGTGTATGCGTTAGTGTGTTTATCTGTCACTCTGTCTGTGAATTTTACATTTATATTCAGTACTGCTGACTGATATCATATTTTCACAACACTACCCTTGTCACATTCCTCACCCTAAACCTCCAGTCGGCTAATTAAGGCTTTCTTTGATCTTCACCGACTTTAGCTTGGGCTGAATTTCATTTCCATTTTTGAATTGATATATTGTGCTAAAAAAAAACTTATAATTTATTTAAAATGTAAAATTGAAAGAGTAAGTTGAAAAGAGTGAATTAAAATAAAAAATGTTCTTTGAAAAACATGGCATAGATGTTTTTAAAAGCTTATTTATAAAATTAAAGCAAGAAATACAGTGCCTATTAAATGTCTCCAGCTCAGATACGGCTTAGATCTACGTAGCCCTACAAGACATGTTAATTTTATTTCATTCTTTTTACTTACCTTCTTTTTTACATTCATCTTTCTTTATTCTTTATTATGAACAAAAGCAACGAAATGTATTTCAGTCAATATTATGAAGCACGACGTTAAAACAATTAATTGTGGATTCAGCTGAGTTCAAGAATAACAACGTTGCACTACGAAAATATTTTGTCGCTTTGAAATAAACCCCTGGTCAAAATCTGAAGACCAAATACAAAAGGGTTAAATATATATATATATATATAATTAAAAGCTTAAAATGTTCACTTGTTTTTGATAAACTACATTTTCTTATTAAATGTAAATGTTTGGCAAATATATTTTGATTAAAGTAACAGTATTTTATACTTTTTTAACCCTTTTGTATCTGGTCTTAAGATTTTGACCAGGGATGTATATATAGTTGAATATTGATTTACGGGCTACGCCCGACCGACGGAGTCACGACTTTATATATATATATATATATATATATATATATATATATATATGACAGTTTTTATGTTTATACATTCTTTTTATAGATACAAATATCTTAAAATAATTGTCGGACTTTGTCCATTTCATAATGTGTGACGCCATTTGTTTACATTTGGATACGCATTGAGCAGATATGAATGTACGTGAGAGAATCATGGAAAATTGTAGTTTAAAAGCAGTAAAATCGACCTTGCTAACAGAACGATCCTCTGTGGCCGAAACGGTTAAGGTACGTCAGGTTATATGACGGTTCCGCATATGATACAGGTTCAATTCTTGTCGGAGGAGGAATATTTTCTATAAAAATTTCTCGGACATTCAGGCCGGTAAATGTTATTGGTACTGTTTATTATAAACAGAGCATTTACTTAAATATTTGTATCTATAAAAAGAAAGTATAAACATAAAAAATGTCTTAAAATAATTGCCGGACTTTGTCCATTTCATAATATATATATATAATTACACAGAGAGACATTGAGATGAAGAGAAAGATAGATAGATATTGATTTTTATATATGTTGATTATCAATTGAAATCGCAAGTCCAAGTGAAGATATAAGACCTCTTTCGATTGACTCATTTGCTCTAAATTGTGGGCTAACTATTTTCCACTGATCATTTGTTCGATTTGCTAGATAGCAATAATAAATCCAGATTTAACCTGCAGTGAAAAATCCTAAGATTATGGCTAAATTTCTTTTCCCACATATCTCCCTCATTGGAATGTCCACCCAGACCGCATTGTTTGGCGCGCTTTCCTTATAATGATGATATTCAATGGGTTTCAATTCAGGATGGTGTCTTCTGATGTTGTCTTAGAGAGTCGAATCGACAGAGTCACGCAGCGTGTGCGCGCGCGCGCACGTGCGTGTGTGTGTGTGTGTGTGTGTGTGTGTGTGTGTGTGTGTGTGTGTGTGAGGGAGAAAATTGAATTAATCTAATTATTTGTACGAATCCTGTAAACATAAATGGTTGACTAATTCGATTTATAGATAGAAACGATAGTAATCACTTTCCACAAGAACGCACTGTAGCTGTAGGATGAGTCGCAAATGGAAGTATACTATATATATATATATATATATATATATATATATATATATATATATATATATATATAACATAATATCTATATAACCACGTGTACCTATATATGTATTTGTGCATATGCGTGCGTGTGCAGGTGCACGTATGTGTGTGTAGAGAGAAGAAAAACAGATTAGGGATGCAAGCCTGAAATAGACTTATTTCTACGCTATGCCAACGTAATATATATTTAGACAAATAGGCTTAACTTTGAAAGATAGTAAGCTCGTGTGACGGACCATAAATTAGTAAGTTCAATCTTTACGAGTGCACCATCTTTGTGCCACAGAACCGTAATAAACTATGCTTATTAAAGCACTCACTACATATACAGTTGGATATACAAGTACAGAGTAATGTAAAATAAAGCATGCACACAAAACGTATTGTAACTATTATACAAACATATGAATAATAATATCGTCCAGTAATGTTTCACTTTTCCGGCAAAACATTTATTATTATTATTAATTATTAAAAAATAAAAATTATAATAAATTCATTATAATAAAAGTTAGAAAAATAAAAGATATTAAAATATTTTTAAAAATTAAATAAATTCCAGTATTAAATGAATCCTAGAACCACTATATATATATATATATATATATATATATATATATATATATATATTAGGATATTAAAACATGTTAAAAATCCTTCACAATTATATTATAAATGTTTCTCTTCAGGTGATGTTAACATCACCTGAAGAATTATTATATATATATATATATATATATATATATATATATATATATATATATATATATATATATATATATATATATATTTTTAGGACAGTAAAACAGGTTAAAAATCGCTACACAATTATTATTATATAATTATATTATGAATGTTTCTCTTCAGAAGCGATACATTTATGTTGTTGAAACATGATTATAATTGTGTAGCGATTTTTAGCATGTTTTAATATCCTAAAACAAATAATGTATCGCTCTATTATGTATTGAGACCTCTTTTAAAGTAAATGTTATTTACAGTGGACTCAAACTTCATTTGTTCTCATTTTCCATATATATATATATATATATATATATATATATATATATATAATTATTTATTCGAAAATTATAACATAAATACGTTATAAAATCACTACAAAAATAGCAGTTTTGTTTCTTACATTGACCTCTCTCTGGTTCTATATTCTCTTTGGAATTATACATACAGATTAACAAATAATATTATCATATATATATATATATATATATATATATATATATATATATATATATATATATATGATCTTGGTATCTCGACTTCAGTTATTTTCTCACCAACATGACGTGGCTTCTTTCTGTCTTTTCTACAAATATTTCTATAGCAATTGCTCTGCTTCGCTTTTTTCCCTGGTGACCCGATTATATGAATTTAAGCGTGCTACTAGATTGGCATCTAGGTTCCAACATTTTAATGTTGAAATAGTTATATGTAAACGCCGCCACTTTTACTCCAACGGCTTCTTTTCTCGTGCTTCCCGCTTGTGGAACTTCATTCCATTTACTTGCTACCCTGGTAACTACTATCTTCAAAACTTTAATTCCGCTGTTTATATGAAGCTTACTGGCTAACATTAAAGAGTGTAAGCGGCTGACACCCTCCAAGAGGAGAAACATTCCCTTATTTTACGGTGAATTTCAGGATAATCAAGAAAAAAAACGTAAATGAAAAAATATTTAAGTATTCCATTGGCTGCAATTCACATAATTGTTCACCAAAATCATGAACGAGGCTTATCAATTTAAAAATTAGTTTCTGGAAAGAAAGAAAAATAAACAGGTCTTAGTTCAAGAGAGAAAAGACTAACCAAAATGGCTTCCACTGACAGGAAGTAGACAATCACTTCTTTTTTGAAGATTTCTTGAGCAACTAATTGGAAATGCCAAATGATATGAGAGAGCTATTAATAGCATGTCTGGGTTCATTTTTTTTTCCTTCAGAAAGTAGATATGTGTAGTCTAACACAGGATTTCCCAAAGTGGGCTTCGCGGAGCCATAGGGCTCCGAGCGTGAAGGTTAAGGGTTCTGCAAGCGTTCCTCTTATTTCTTTCGTCATAATAAGGATCGTACCAAAAAGTAAGAAAGAACAGTTAAAAAAAACACAATAAAAGTTTTTAAAACAAAACCTTACGTGTCAAAAAAGGGATGGATAATTTGCTAAAATAGTTAACTTTTTCTGTGAGATGATGATTAACAAATGCATTTTTTTAATATTTCTTGTACAATATTCCGTGCACTAAGATAGGCTAGCTGAAGAGATTGATATGAGTCAATAAGCTACATCTTTCATACCCCACTTTGAAAAGCTTTGCATCTCGAAACAACAACAATACTTTAGACATTAAGTTTTGACTTCATCTCTTGTAAAAATAAATTGAGTTAAAAATAACTTTATTCTTTTATCATCGGTATT
The DNA here is from genome assembly GCA_903632075.3 of Acanthosepion pharaonis. Lineage (NCBI taxonomy): Eukaryota > Metazoa > Mollusca > Cephalopoda > Sepiida > Sepiidae > Acanthosepion > Acanthosepion pharaonis. Next base: position 577,989 of record CAHIKZ030005292.1, on the reverse strand, counting down.
TCAAAGATTAAATTGTCATGGGCTCGTGAAAAACCTTTATCCTGTTCAAGAACCTCGCGCCACCTGATCTAACGCACCATTATTTATGTATTTAAAATAAAATTGTTTCCCTCCCCACACCTCATGCAATAGGATAGTGCCACAAAAATGCAAGGGGCTACTGAGGGAGAAAGAAAATGAGAAAGACTTCAGTGAGGAGAAAGGACAATAAAAGAACAGGCTTAAAGAAGACAGAAGATAGCGATTGATGTTACACTTACATCTTTGAAGATCATAGGTGACAGGGAAGCAAGAAGATGGAAGAGAGTTCCACATGCGAGAAGTGTGAAAAAAGAAACTATTAGAATAGAACTTACGGTTCCATCTATTCATTTAACCAGTAAAACGATGATACATAGCTGCCAATGTAATACTACGCTTAAATTTATGCGGTCGAGGTACCAAAGTGGAAAGTGATATTTATTTTGTTTTGTAGAAAAATGCTGCACAAGGCCAAAAGCCGGATGGTCTTCATCTATCCTATAATTAAACTTAGCTACCCACAATCACTAACCCAAATATACCACAGTACTTCTTACACTAAAACAACACAGTCTTACTTACCATTCTTACTACAGCCATCATAATACCTCTGAGTCTTTATGAAATCCTAACCAGTCACCATATGTACCATTTTGTCTATGTGGTGGAGAATAAAAATGCCGAATTAAAAATCTAACCCCAATGTGTACCAAAGAGGAAAGCTCATTAGCAGAATTGCCATGAAGATATTTATAAAAAAGACAGAGAGAAGACACGTCACGGCGTTGGAAAACTGACTGAAAACGTGAATCCAGGTCAGGACCGATAACATTACAGTTCTTTTGTTGAGATATCCCGAGATATATTGCAGATATGGTAGCGCTATTCAACGAAGGGTCGAACGGCAAATATATGAACGCGCAAGATGATTTTAATTCACACTGGTTGCCGCACAGGTGTAGACATATTCTTTGCGGTGCAAAGCTTAATAAATAGTTAACTATACAAAATGAGAGAGACAAAAAAGAAAAGATAAAAAAATCTTCAAATATTGAATCTAAAGTGTTTCAGATTTTAGAAGCAAAATGTACTTAAAATTGATATTTAAGTTTAAGTATATGCTTTGAGCTTATTATATATAATCAACCTGCTTTTAAAAAGAAAGTACGAAAGAAAGTACGAAATAAAGAAAGAAAGAACAAGAGAAAGAAAGAACGAGGTTTTAGAAACAAAGAAAGAACGAAAGAAAGTATGAATGAAAGAAACAAACAAACACACAAAGAAAAAACAAAAGACACAACGAAAGAAAGAAAGAAAGAATAAAATAAAGTACGAAAGAAAGAAAGAAAGAAAGAAAGAAAGAAAAAGAAAGAAAGAAAGTACAAAATAAAGAAAGACAGAAAGAACAAGAGAAAGAAAGAAAGAACGATGTTTTAGAAACAAGGGAAGAACGAAAGAAAGTATGAATGAAAGAAAGAAAGAAACACAAAGAAAAAAACGAAAGACACAACGAAAGAAAGAAAGAATAAAATAAAGTACGAAAGAAAGAAAGAAAAAGAAAGTACCAAAGGACGAAAGAACGAAAGAAAGAAACGATGTCAAAACCAACCTTAAAAAAAAAAAACAGAAAGATAGAAAAAAAAAATAGAAAGAATGAAACAGAAAAAAAAGATAGAAACCGGAAGTGACATAACAGATAAGGATTGAATTAAAGAAAAATGCGCGAAAAGGAAGAAAATATCGAACAAGAGAGAAAGATGGTGAACGAAAAGGAAATGTAAGTAATGGTGTTAATAAAAAAAAAAGTTGGACATACTAAAAAGATAAATGAATAAAGTCAGAATTAAAGAGAATAAAAATAAGATGAACCCATGAGAGAAATACTTGACTCTGACGATAGAGATGAGAACCAGACCAGTCACCTAATTTCTTCCCAACATCCGCATATCAAATTTAGCGATCTCTAGACGCGCGAAATGAACTCGGCTCCTTCCCGACACCATTTACCCTCGTCCCTCTCTGCCCACGTCAGCTCCGATTACGGTCGTGCGTCTGTCCGTCGGCCAAGCTCAATTAAAGCTTTTTGCCATCGCACCAAGGTCGCTTTGAGGGGTGAGCTCTGCAGGGACACGCAATTATTTATGCATTTCATCCACCTAGGGGGGAAAAAAAAAGGATGACCAGAGCGAATGTCGGTTTTGTAAGAATGTCGTTTCACTGTTTTGCTTCGCTGTGTATATAAGAGTTCACACAATCGCGGATACGCACACACATAGATAATACAAAGGTATAGATATACATAGGAAACTTTGGTTTGTGCATTTATGACGATGCAACCCAAAATAGAGAGACTATCAATGTATCCTAAGTCCGTCATAGTATGCGATATCTAATAACAAAAGTGATGGAAACAAAAAGAAAATAATCTAAGTGAAATCGACTGAATTCTATACCCAAAACACGTAAAAAGTATTTAAAAAGTGAAAAATAATTAAAAATCTAGAATTTCCAGCATCTCTCGTTCGGGCGCATGCCTAGTCGCACTAATGTAAACAAATTTAGTCCGATGAAGTCCTAAAGTGCGAAACGAATCACACAAAAAACTTTTTTCCACTTTGCTATACATTTTTTCCACCAAAATTGTTCTTGATATATAAAAATATATCATTATCCCATATATATATATATATATATATATATATATATATATATATATATATATATATATATGTGTGTGTGTGTGTGTGTGTGTGTGTGTGTGTGCACGTGCGTCTATATATATATATATATATATATATATATATATATATATATATATATATATATATATTTTTTAAGATATTTTATGCTTATACATTCTTTATATAGATACAAATATTTAAGTAAATGCTCTGTTTATAATAAACAGTATTAAACAACATTTACCGGCCTGAATGTCCGAGAAATTTTCACAGAAAATATTCGTCCTCCGTGTGTGTGTCTATATATATAATACTTCAAACGTTGTTATAAGGGACACTTCGTATTTAAAAAAGATACCCAATTTTTTTATTTATTAAACAGTGTGTATTACATATATCGGTCTGAGCACTAGAGAAATCCTAGTAAAAAAAAATGTGTTCTCCACCAGGGATCGAACCTGCCCCTACCTCGTTGTATGGGGAATTACCGTTTGATCCCGTGTACTTTAATTAAAAAATATTTTAATATTTATAAAAACAATTTCCTGTCCTTTGCAGATCTTAACAAAGTTGTTTTCCCAGTTCTTTCTAAAGTCCACTTCAACAACGTTTCCGACTAAAAACTCTAAACATTTATTTACATTTTCTTTCTTGTTTTTTCTGTTTTTAATATGTATGTTGGGCTGTTTCTTTGGCTAGCAACAATGCATTCTGTCTTCTTGCAATTAATATTTAGTCCTTTCTTCATGCTTTCCCTCACTGCTTTCTGTCACTGCTTTCTGTAGGAGTTCTTGTTATTTCCTTTCTGTGTCTGCCACCAAACTGTCATCTGAATATCTCAGGTTGTTAAGATCCTCCAGGAAACAATCCAGGAACGTGAAAATTAGTTTACTGAAATAATATTTTATAAAGTCACTGTTATGTTTTGCATATATCTCTGCTTAGTAGTAGTCGTAGTACAGTTCTCCGTGTCCTGAATAGCAACCGAGTTTGCTAAGTATAGCTGTTCCCTATGTTCGCCAGTTGTTCTCTATTTATACTTGTCTATCTAATTTGCTTACGACAGTAGAGTTATATTTCAAATCAAAGAAAATTGTTTTCCAGATTTTATATGAATTTTAATTTACTTTTTTAAATTCATGTACTTTTTTATTAATTTTGTTATTTAGGTTTTATTATTTTACATTACGGCAAAATATATATTAGTCCTGCGAACACACACACAAACCGGGTGTAAATTGTCTAAATCATGTAACAGCAAAATTGTCCGACACACGCTGAACGTTGAAGACAGACTAGCCACAAATTTACACGAATGACAGGACATATAAACGAGGTTTATATGTCCTGGGACAACCATAAATACTGATAGGCGAAACTAGAGATTCACATGCACATACAAGGTTACAGCACCTTTATGAATAATAGTGCACTATGCTGCAACGAGAAGAAACTGCGAGAATATTTTAAAAAGGTCTCAGTCACTACGTTTGAATGGCAAGCAAAAGACTTGGCCTCAGTGTCACTGAAACTGTGGGATTGCATGAAGAATGAAGTTACAGACAAGGAGCCAGTCCATATTGTGGACACTAGCAGAACGTTTGGACTACTTGTATTTCACCAGAATATTGTTACAGTATCAAAGCCAGCCTGAGCGACAGAAAGTCCGGATTTCTCCTCATTATGTCCAGCTTGATGTCCTAAATATCATTACACTAGCAGCATGACCCGGCGTTGCCCGTGCTTGATTCAAAAATCGCACAACTCATACAGCAATCGCTATCACTTGACTTAAAATATTTTTGCCCTTCCTTGCCTTTAAAGGAGAGCCCTTTGCCGTGCTGATGTTGCTACATGCCTTACTTCTTGCCTATCTCAAACGGCGATTTTTTCTAAGCTCTATACTAAACATTAAATCTGTTACGAAAAAAGAACTAAAGAAAATGAACGCAAAACGATCAGCTTTAAAAAAGGATTCGTAACTGGAAAAACCGAATGAAAAAAGAATGTTAACAACAAATACTTTTTCACACCCAACCTAGTTCTGCGGAATCAGAATCAACGTTGAATTTAAGCAAGCGAATGAGCCAATTGGAGTAAAGTGCCATGCAGATTTAGATTTTTCCTACTTGTGACGAATGCAGCTATCGATTTTTTTGCATGCTAGTTAACATTCGTGTCAGTCAGCTGTTGACTCTCACGCTAGCCAATAGAATCTTCCTGCCTATTCGTGGCAGCCAGCTATAGGCTCTCACTCTCGCCAGTAGAAAATGGCCGCAAACTACATGAAAACTGCCGTAGAAGCATGAAAAAATCGATTACTTCCACTATCGATGGGAGTTGGGAAATGTAAAGTCGGTCTTGGCCTTCCCGCTAACTTGGAGCATGTGCATGTAAATTTTGGTGCAAATCCATCGAAAATTGCAGCCGTGCATTCGTTACACACACCCACATCCTGTCTTTTATAGATAGAGATAGAGAATCAGTCAGGAACACAATAGTGAACATCACAAGTGATCGTCTTAGATATCTTAAAGGCCTTTTCCCAAAGTGTGGAATAAAAGGGTACTGCACAAACTCTACAGATATAGAATATCTGCTACAATCTTCGAAATTATCAAGTCCTTCCTATCAGGTAGGTCCAGGAATGTCTACGCTAATGGCTCCTGGTGCTTATGGGATCAAGGCCTACGTATCCCTAGATTCTCGCCTCGGTTCTACTCTGTTTCTACATTAAATTAAACAATCTGCCCAGGAATATTCCCAGATGTTTAGTCAATATATATG
>CAHIKZ030005292.1:560000-567500 GCA_903632075.3 Acanthosepion pharaonis | reverse complement strand
GGAGTGGGAAAGGTGATAAAAAATCATACGGGCATGTGGAAGTATAAAGCTGACCCAGTCGAGATTGAAAGTGGGGATCAAAAACAAACTGGGGAGGTTGGGAATCTCAGGCTGGATCATAACTAAAGATGTGGCCGGGGGCAGGCCGGGAACAACACTTACTCGCATTAACTAGGTACACCAAGGCTTGTCTAACCTAACCAAGGGGAGGGCACCACAGAAGCCACCCCGATGTAACGTAGGCTTGACCTAAAACAGAAAATCAAGGCTAGCCCCGTTCGAACGAACCAAGCTCGCCTCAGTCACCCACCTTTCGCTGAAGACTGTCGAATGCAAGCGTTTTCTATCAGTTCTAATCTTCGTCTTGAGCTGATGCTCAAAGAATCGGATCAGATCCTGATGAGAAAGACGGTTACCCCGCAAGACTTCCTCCTCTCGCGTCGTCCATATCACCATTCGGGCCGTGGCTAGCAGCATGAGAAACACCATCCGTTTCACCCCGGAATACAGGGGCGACACATTGTCACACGCGTATGCACGATCCATGGGCACAAGCTTTTCGGGGGCGAGACGAGCCGTCAGCTCGCCGACATGGTCCCATAAGGGGCGGACCCAGGGGCAATGGAAGAAGGCGTGCGAAGCCGTTTCCTCTAGACCAAGGCCACACCGATCGCAGTCTGGCAAGTCCGCCAAGCCCCATATGAAGGCCATGTCGTTGAGAGGCAGCCGATTCCGAGCCAGTCGCCAGGTAAGCGAAAACTCAGTGTTACTGAGGTAATCCGCCGCTGGCGCCCAAGACCAGTGAGAGCGAAACTCATCATCCGACATGTCGAGATCCTCACGTAGTGGATCCTTCGCGACCCCCTCCACTAGCAAACGATAGAAGTCCTTTCTAGGCCGAGAAAGGTCACTGGACCAAGGCCAACAAGGCCGACCGACACTCGCGAAAGAAAACCGATTGAAGCCGGGGTTTACCCGCGAGCTTGGGGGACTGATGGTAAGGCGGCCCTCACAATCCCCTCAATAATCGGATCTCCACCTGTCAAAGCGCGGCGTAGGAAAGCCAACCTCGAGGCACGTTTGTGGCTCAGCAAGTGTGGCATTCCCAGCCCCCCATGACACGGACGTTGTGCACAGACTTCTCTGTCGACCCGATTATAGAATGGAGGTTAGCGAGCGGTGTCCTGTGGTCGTCACAGAGAGGAAGTACGGACAATCGATAAAGGACAAGAGGGAAAATGTATGTAGCACACACCTCCGCCCTGCCCTTCAAGTCTGACCGGCGGCGTAGACCTTTGCTCGTACTTCAGACCAATTCTTCTGTTACCAATTATAGACATTTAAGGATATAATAAAGAAATTCAATAACAACATTTAATAACATACATATATATATTATCATATATATATATATATATATATATATATATAATAAAAAGAAATTCAGTAACATTTACTCAGTTTCGCTTATTCGGTATTAAATTATATCACTTCGTATCTTCCATAATTTACCTTTACTTTTACTTTCTAGAATATTTTTGAGCGATCTTAAATTTAAAAATGTCAAGAACATTTTTACTTCTGTCTATATATGCTTCTTCTTTATCTGTCGTGATATAGGCGATCATGGCTTTCCACAATTTCCTGTCCTTTGTAGCTCTTAATAAAATTTGTCTTTTCATTATCTTTCCTAAAATCTTTTCCGCCATCCATTAACTTCAGCTCATCAATTAAGTTATGCGTTGTTTTTCTCTGTTCCTCTTGCCCTCAATATGTCCAGTCAGTATCAGATTTTTCAAGGCCTCCTTCCTCATTATATGCACTAGAAATTTAAACTGTCTCTTCTTGATGTTTTGTATAAGACTTTGTTTCCATTTTCTCTAAAACCTCATCGTTGCTCACATGTTCGGTCCATGTCATCTTCAGCATCCGTCTATAGAAGCACATTTCTGTTGTTTCAAGTCTCTTCCTCATCTTTGAGGAGATTGTCCAGCATCCGCTGCCATATAGGAGGACATATATTAAAAAAAAAAACAGTTTATTGCTCTTTTCTTTGTTTCTAACGATGTTTTTGTTTTGTTTTTGTTTTTTAATATTCTATTAGTTTTGGTATTAATCCTTGGCTATCTCAATGCGTCTTCGGATCTCAGTGTCACAATTTGCGTCTTCTGTTTGAACGGTTCCCAGATATTTAAATTTTGTAATTCTTTCATTTTGCGATCTGTGATTTGCATTTTGGGCTCTTCCCTTTTGCTAATGATCATGTATTCTGTCTTCTTGCAGTTTATCATTAGTCTTTTATTCTCGTTTTCCTTCACTACCTTCTGTAGGAGCTTTTGTAGCTCTCTCTCTCTCTCTCTCTCTCTCTCTCTCTATCTATCTATCTATCTATCTATTTATCTGCTATCAACACTATGTCGTCTGCATATCTTCTGTTGCCGCCATTAATGAATCCTGGTACGACATCTAAATATCTTAGAATTGCCTCACTTTGAAGTTTGAGAATACGCATACTTGTCTTACACTTCTTTCTATTTTTCTATATCTGCTGAGCTATTTTCTATCGGTATTCAAGCGGTTCTTAACTATTCTAATATCCTTTCCAACTATTTCAATGTTGCTGAGCAGTTCAACAAATCTTTGTGGCGTACCTTATGGAACGCCTTTGCGTAATCTATAAAACCCACGTTCACGTCCTTCTGCATTTGTGTTGCTCTTTCTGATAACATTCTGAGCATAAATATCGCATTCCTTGTTCCAGTGTCTTTAACGAACCCGCACCTTTCTTGTCCTATCCCCGGTCTGATTCTGAGCGCTTCATTCATCAGAATTCGGATGATGAGATTTTTTATTGTATGGCTCATTAGACTGATTGTCCGATGGTGTTCACGCATGTTTTCACCTGGTTTCTTTGGATGTGCTATGGAAATAGATCTCGTTAGTTCTTCGCCACTGTTGTAGATATAATTTATTATTTCTGTAATCTTGTCTTTGCCGAAATCATCTAAGGCTGCCAGCATCACTATTACAATTAAGACTGGCGCTTTCTGTTCAATTTGGCCATTGCAGCTTCCACTTCAGTTTTTAATATTTCTGGTCTATCGATATTTCTGTGTATTGCCAGTTGTTCTCTTTCGTCGCTGAATAGGTCATCGATATATTCGTCCCATCTCTAAAGTATTTTTTCTTTCTCTAATATCATTGTTCCGTCCTTGGATTTTATGCATCCTGTTGATGCGCATGTCTTTTGTCCTGTTAGATCTCTTATTTTCTGTGATACTCATTCTTTCAATTTCTGCATATTTTTCGTTGAGCCATTTCTTTTTAGCCTCTCTGTGTTTGTTCCTTATTTCTTTGTGCAGCTTTTCTGTTCCGTGTCTTGTCATTGTTTATGTCACCTTTCCAGAATCTCATCTGTCATCCATTCATTTTTTTTTCTTCTATTTTCCTTTGGGATAATCACGTTGGCCAGTGAAGCCTCTCTTAATGTATCCCACTTCAACGTCCTGTTCTCATTTTGTCCATTATATGTTGCAAAATAAAATCCTTACATTTACTTTGATATAGCCCGTCAGAGGACGAAATGCGTTGGTAAAGAAAAAGTTTTCATTTTGTCTTTATAGATATTGTCGTTTTATAGACATATTTTATTTATATCAGAATTTTTGCATAAAGATATAGCAGTGGATACACACACGCATACATACAGACAGACAGACAAATGGACACACACACAAATACACACACACAAACACACACACACACACACACATATATATATATATATATATATATATATATATATATATAAATATATTATATTATAAATAAGTAATCCTCCAAAGAATTAATTTAACTGAAATTTACCTGAAATGAAAACAATATTAATACCTGACGATGAAGAAGCGAATTTCTTCAAAAGTATTTGTAACAGAATATCTAATCCATGTCATAATTTTGAAGATAACGGTTGCGTCATTCAGAGAGTTGTTCGTAAATTAATATTTTATTGATCTGTTAGCGAAGTGATTTCGCCATTAATTACATTAACTTTACTGATTAATTCTTTGGAGGATTACTTCTCTATAATATATATGCTGCATATATATATATATATATATATATATATATATATATATATATATATATATATATATATATATTAAAAAGAAGAGAGGTGCCGCAAATGTTTTTTGGTTGTAATGTGGATTTATTTAGAAAAAATATTATGCTTTGTTTTACATAATTGTACTACACGGGTTTCTGGTCTCGTGACCGTCTTCAGATAAAAGCGGAGATTTCCGCATATTATTAAAAATAATTAATTTTTTCTTTTGTTTTTCAATGTTAAATATTCTCGATATGAGATATTTTCTGTGTTAGTAATCCGAATTTCTTTCTTGAATTGGCAATGAAGAGTTCTGCGCGAAGGGTCATAAAACAATTAATGTTGGTCCAAGAGAAATGATGAATTACTCATCGGCATTTTATCTTTTAATGTTTTACTGACCCCTATGTGTTTTTGGATCTGTTTCCATTTTCGTGTGTTTCTGTCAGCATGCGTGTATATATGCGTGCGTATATTTCCCCTCCATACATATATTGTCTTACTACGAGGAATTAGTAAACTCATTTGTACATATTCACGCATACACACAAATACGCACATACACACCATCACACCACAAGGAATCAGTACATACACACACATACACACACATATACACACATACATTTCAAGCTACATGAAACCAGTATACACATACACATATACACATACATACACACACATACGTACCTACATACACACGTACTTCCTAAATTATGTGGGGTTTGGGTGCGTGCTCGTGAGTAGTTCCCCTGTTTTGTCAACATGCGTATATATAAATATATATATATATATATATATATATATATATATATATATATGTGAGCATACATATATATGCCCTCGTGTCTCCCGTATATGAGCGTGCGTTCATGTATGTGGGTGATTTGATCATTGTATTTGGTCACCTTGTGTGCATGTTGTGTGTTTTTGTGTGGGGGGTTATGATCTATTTAGTTCGGGTTTAAATTTGTTTATAAAGTTTTTTTTCCTGTATTTGTAGGTACGAGTAATTGTCTGTTTGATATATCGGCATGATATTAAACTTACCCTGGTTACATTTGAAAATGTGTTGTGATACATAAAGTTTTCTGTTGTCTGTCAATTTTATATTGCTTTTGTGTAGGGACACCCTGTTGTTCAGTTGTTGGCTGATGCTTATATATGACTTCTTACATTTTGTGCATTTAAGTACATAAATTACATTTTTGGAGTTGCAGTTTAAGTTTTTATTTATTGTGAATGTTTTTGGAGGTTTTTCAAAAGTGTAGGAGTTTCCTTCTATAATGATGTCACAAACCCCACATCTTTTTTTTGTTGCATTTTGTGACTCCCTGTATTGTGTGTTGGTTAAATTTAGTTGAGGTTAATATGTGTTTTAGGTTTCTAGATTGGCGTTTGCTCTTAATTATTTTGCTTGTTTTTAGTATATTATTCAGTTTATTATTCTTGCTAAGTAAATCTAGATTTTTTTGTAATTTCTGTGAAGATTTCTGGATTGTTTTTGTTCTATGTTGAGACATATGCTAGAGTTGGCTCCATGTTACGTTTCTTTTTATTTCTAAGTTGGTCTAGAGGAATTTCTTTCGCGAGTTCAAAACCTTTGTTTATTAGTGTTGTGGGGTAGCCTCGTTTTTTGAGAGTTTTATGTAGTTCTTCTAAGCGGATTTTTCGGAGATGTTTTTCAGTCACTATTGTACAAATTCTACGTGCTAGGGAATAGGGGATGGATTTTAGGCAGCTTTTTGGGTGACGGCTCTTGAAATGAAGGTATTGTTGGGTGTCTGTGGGTTTGTGGTAGATATCTGTGATTATGTGGTTGTTTTTATTTCTAATGAGTATATCTAAAATGGTAATTCGTTAAAATTATATTCTTGCGTGAATTTGATTTTTGGGTGTAAGTTTTGAAGTAGTGTATGGAATTGGTTAATATCACCCCATGAGGATTTCCAAAAGATGAAGCAATCATCTAAGTATAGAAATATACTTATCAGATGAAGCAATCATCTAAGTATAGAAATATACTTATCATCTAAGTATAGAAAATATTCGTCCTCCGAATTTCTGTGAAAAATTCTAGGACATTCAGGCCGGTAAATGTTGTTTAATACTGTTTATTATAAACAGAGCATTTACTTAAATATTTGTATCTATAAAAAGAATGTATAAACATAAAAATGTCTTAAAATAATTGTCCATTTCATAGTATATATATATATATATATATATATATATATATATATATAATTGCGGTGTACAGGTTATATAGGAATAAAGTGTCACTGCTGGCACTAGTGTTTGAACGTAGATCGCAAGTGAACAAACACAGGTGATCTCATTGTTCATTACGTAGATCACGTGACTATAGCGGAAGCGCTTATATAGAGGAAGTTGCATGACGTATGATGTGTTCGTTATTTTAGTCTATCCTTTATGCTACGTATTCGCTATTTCTCCTCTATTCCCCTACACTTTTCGGGCTGCTATTCTCTTCTCACTATACTATTACTACGAGTATTATTCTAAGACGTCTGATATGAGTGTTACTAATCGGCGTATTACAATTGGTAACTGCGATGACAAAGTTCTACTACGTTGACATAGTATCAAACTAGTAGTATACGTTGTCAACAGTGGCAACAAGTGGTCGTTTTGACTACATAACACAAGCCTAAAAAATATTACCAAAACTAGTGGTTGGCTTATATGGCGGTTATGAAATACAAAACTTTACGGAGTTGTAAACAAGTGGGAAACCACTCATAACGATTACATTGAAGCACTATCAAAAAACTACCTCTTATGATGCATACTTTACAGTATTAATATTTTATACGAGTTAATGTTGACTTTAATGTATTTACCAGTATACCTAACTAATTTTAAATGTTCGCTAATTTAAACCGATACAATATACGGTACCTACCTGTGTTTGTTATAGGTTGTTTGCTATACAACGCATATAGAAATATATTATGGTTAGTGTCTCAGTATACAGGTAAGTTGTGTGACACAGATTACCGTATAATCTAACTTCATTTACCGATAGGCATAAGTTTTGGGTCAATGGTAGCCTTGTACGCCGCAGTTTACGGTATGACACAACCTAGAAGTTTCGTAACTTACTGTTACTGACTTTTTTCGCGACTGTGTTTGTTATGGGGTCCACCCCATTTTTCATACAAGTGGACTCGACCAGTGTGTACTTGGACTGCTGCCGTTAAATACCCAGAGTCAGTCAGTCGTTCACTTCTGAACCGACTGTTTGGTTGAACTCTCTGCCTTCGGGCGGGGAGGAACCCGAACGAGGCTACGCCGAGGGGTGGAGTCTTGTTCGGGGAGGTAAACCGGCCCTGAGCCCGTTTATACGGGTTTAATGGGCATATTTCTGG
>CAHIKZ030005292.1:472500-550000 GCA_903632075.3 Acanthosepion pharaonis | reverse complement strand
AAACGAGAGACGCCTTGACAGAAAAACGATAGAAGCCTTGACAGAGAAAGAGAGAAGCCATGACAGAAAAACGATAGAAGCCTTGACAGAGAAAGAGAGAAGCCATGACAGAAAAACGATAGAAGCCTTGACAGAGAAAGAGAGAAGCCATGACAGAAAAACGATAGAAGCCTTGACAGAGAAAGAGAGAAGACATGACAGAAAAACGATAGAAGCCTTGACAGAGAAAGAGAGAAGCCATGACAGAAAAACGATAGAAGCCTTGACAGAGAAAGAGAGAAGCCATGACAGAAAAAAACGATAGAAGCCTTGACAGAGAAAGAGAGAAGCCATGACAGAAAAATGATAGAAGCCCTGACAGAGAAAGAGAGAAGCCATGACAGAAAAATGATAGAAGCCTTGACAGAGAAAGAGAGAAGCCATGACAGAAAAACGATAGAAGCCTTGACAGAGAAAGAGAGAAGCCATGACAGAAAAACGATAGAAGCCTTGACAGAGAAAGAGAGAAGCCATGACAGAAAAACGATAGAAGCCTTGACAGAGAAAGAGAGAAGCCATGACAGAAAAATGATAGAAGCCTTGACAGAGAAAGAGAGAAGCCATGACAGAAAAATGATAGAAGCCTTGGCAGTGAAAAGAGAGAAGATTATGAAATTGAAAAGATTTTCTCTCGAAATAATCAATTAATTTTAAAAACGTTATTTCAAAAATTAAATAAACTGTAAATGTTCACTAATATAAATGCTATAGAGATTAATCACAGGAAATATTTAATGAAGAACTTTTCTAATAAAATAAAATAAAATAAAATAAAACGTCATTTACAGTAGACTTTCCTGCGTGTCTGTATGTCCCTTTTTGTTTTTTTTTTTTTTTTTTTTTTTTTGTAGCTGTTTTCGTTTTTCCTATTTTTTTTTTTTTTTTGGTGTTTGTTTTTTAAATAAAATTATCTACAGCCTATGATTTAAAAAACGAAATAGTTTTATTACACTTATATAACTAATAGACTGGAAGTTTTCCATTAAATACCAACATTTTAAAACTATAAAAATAAAATTACTTCTCCATTATAATCTATGACATCTGTCAGGCAAAGCTTTGAAACAATTATTTAGATTTTGAACATCACATTGCTCGTTTCATGCCAGATTAATGAATATGTATTCGATTGACTAGTTTGTTCTTAAACTTTTGTAAACACCTAGAATTTGTAAATAATTTTAATGATTTTGACAACGCTCTTCTGACTAATAAATATGATCTGTATGCTTAAATAGATCAATATTGGAATATAGAAAGAGCCGTCTTTCTAAGAAAAAAGAAAAGGAAAAAAAGAGTTGGAAGAGAAGTTAATGCACATGAGGTTGCATTAAAAGAAATTGCTTTCTTTTACTTCAAAATCGTCTGTATGATTTAGAATCTTATGCGATGATCTGCATATAGCATCTTTCAATAATCCTAGTTCTTCTGAAATGTTTACAGACCTTTGCTCCAAAGCTAATTTCTGAAATTTTATTTAATGTTCTATATATTGTATCTTTCAATAAGTCTAGTTATTTTGTAAGTTTTCTGGTTATTGGCGGTCGTGTTCTCGTCTGGCAGTATAATGATGGTCGTCCAGTCATGTCACCGTCCTTAAAAACTGCTTTTGAACAGTACGATCAGATACTGTTTGATTTCTTCCTACTTCCTAAATTCTACGTCCAATTTCATCGAGACCCAATTTAAAGAGAAATACTTCAAAATTGCCAGAATCACAATATCTGCGATTACCATGTCTGAAACAAAAAACATTACTGCATATTATTATTATTATTATTATTATTATTATTATTATCTTTTATTTCTGGTGTATACTCATTTCTTTTCTGGTCCGAAGGAGAGACCTATGGTCATAAATGGCATCATGACATTTTCCATTGATCATTGTTTGACAAAAACAAGACAAAAACAGTTACGATCACACACATTTTACATAAAGCCTTTCGTAAGGCGTGAGCTGTACTTGTGAGTACAATTTTGTGTATTTCTTTAAGGCTTCGACTACCAGGAATACATTCAGTGAGTCTATCGGAATCCTTTTCAGCCAATCTCTGGAATTGTTGATGTCGTCATGTGCCACATTTTTGAGCTTTCGATTTCAAGGTCCTTGTATCTTGATAGTTCTTTTTTAAGATCTTCAAAGATATATTGCAGTCTTCAGGGACTAGCATGTCAATAAGAAGGCACATTTTGTTTTTGCGGTTTCTAATCACGATGTCTGTACGATTACCTTTGATTTTTCTGTCTGTGTGTATCGTAAAGTTCCATGAAATTGTTACAGTTCCTATCTCTGTAATTTGGTCTGGGTAATGTTCATACAATTTTTTTGCAGCTTCTTTTCCATAAAAGGTGTAGATTTTCAAATATTATTATTATTAATAGTAGTAGTAGTAGTAGTAGTAGTAGTAGTAGTAGTAGTAGTAATAATTTTAACATCCTCTGCGATTTTCTATTGACGCAAGCAAATCGCCAGGACATTATTACCAAAGATAGAAAAGAAAAAGTTTGCACACTGTCTGATATGGGCGTACCAATTGACAAAAACATCTCTGAGAAAGTCTTTGAAAAACTAAGCAACTACAAAGACATGGAGATGAAAATAGAAAAAAAAACAGTGACACTTAAAAATTAAAACTAACGTTGTTGTAGTTCGAGCTCTGGGTCTGATAAAGAAAGGAACTCAACAACTAATTGACACAATCCCTGTTTCACTGTCTCTCCAGGAAATTTTATTTTTTACTCATAGATAAATTTACGAATTTTATTATTGAAATAGAAAATATACAGGATTTATTTTGAATTTAACGAAAATAAACTTAAATTTTTTTTAAGCATTTCACCCCAAGCAAGGCGGGAAGTCACTAGGACGCAAAGGGTTACAGAAAATTTAGAGCAAGATCAGATAGGAGTGATAGAAGAAAAGATGAGGAGAAGGGTAGTGGATAGATCAAGGCAACTGGAGATGTCGATTGACATTACACTTGAATAGCTGGAGATTATAGCTCTCAGAGAAACTGGAATAGGGAAGGGAGTTCCACAGGCGAGAGGTGCGAGACATGAAGCTATTGGAGTAGAAGAGACGGCTACATTTAGGAGTTTCGACAGTGAAGGGGGGAGAGCGGGATGCCAGCCTCGTATGGCGCTTGAACTCATGACGTCTGGGAACCAGCGAATGCAGCTCCTCGGAGCAATTTCCATGAAAAAAGTTTTGTAGAACAGACAGAGGAGGCGACGGCGCGTCTCTGAGAAAGTGACTGTAGACGAGACGCCAGAGCAGGGCCAACTACATTGCATATCCGCCTCTGGAGCCTATCAAGAACCCCGAGGCAAACAGAAGGGGCGCCAGACCATATTTAATACTAAATTCTATGGAACATTTATGCACCCGAGTAAAATAACTCATAAACCATTTTAAAATAATTAATTTTAAAGTAATTAATAAATTTAAAAAAGTGCAGATTTATTCAATAAGATAACTGTGGTTGATGCTGCTGAAGAGATTAATACTGCTCATCCTTCTTTGATATAAAATGCTTATATAATTTATATATTAAATTCTATTATTCATATTTTATGTTTTTAATATTTTTTTACGTTTTTTTTTTCAAATATTTTGTATTAATTAATTTTATAAAAATATTTTATTTTATTAATATTTAAAATTAATATAATTAAAATTAATTTATAATCATTAAACAATTTTCTTCATATATAATTCTTTCTTTAGATGTCCTTCTCTGATTTTATTCAACTTTTACAATTAAAACATCCGGTAGAGTAAAATCACTCAGTCACAAAGAAGTTCACGGCAAAGCAGGGCTGACTTATCCTTTTGATGGAAAGCCCAACCGGCCGTTAAGATCTTTTGAATTCCATATCTACTAACTTTGTTTTGTTTCCGAAACGTAAACAAAGATATTTCTAAGGACTAAATCAAATTTACTTCTCATCACTATCAACGTCATATTTAGTAAACATCACTGGTTTGTTTGTTTATTGTCTTTGTGGTTTTAACAGAATAATTAGCGTCGAACGACATGGATTTCTTGAAATGTACCCTTCGCCAGCTTTCGTATATATATATATATACAAATGTATAAAAACAAAGAATAAAATTATAACGTCCAAAACATTAATTTAAAATAAGGCTCAATACAAGAGTAGAGCAATAAATATTTATTGTACACTGTTACATGAGAACATGTAAGCAATTACTACAAAATTGTACATTTTGTTTCGACCTTTAAATAAAACGTCTCTACATGTAGTTAACAATGATACCACCATTAAAAACGTCAAAACAATATATATATATATATATATATATATATATATATATATATATATATATATATAGTCATTTCGTTTTTTGCTTTGAGAAAGTCCACATTGGACGAAACGCGTCAGCAATAACTACAGTTTTCCTATTTATATATTTCCTTCATATTTATAAATATTGTCTTTTCTTCAGGTTGAGAAATTTTCATATATATATATATATATATATATATATCGAATAATAACTCTAAATTCAAAACCTGCGGAAGGTTGTTTAGGGACCTTGTGGCACACAGTACACCAGGCTCTTCAAAATGTGTGGTTGGTTCTGCACAAAACCTTCAGCACTATAATCAAATCATATGTGCATATTGTCTGGCTGTCAGTTCCTAGGAACTGAGTGGCCCGACCCTTATACGTTTTAAAAAGAATTCCCAGTAGGCGCGGGTCAACAGCCCTCGTCGATCAACGGCGCGGAGAGTCCGCGATGTGAAAAGTGTATATAAATATAAATAAATATATATATGTATAATTATTTATATATTATATGCGCGGTACTTATTAGAAAGCGCTCAATATCAGAGATAAAGCTAACATATTTGGTTGGATAGATGTGAGTTTGTGAAAAGCGTGAAACCCAGGGTCACAAACTCACATCTATCCAACCAATATATATATATATATATATATATATATATATATATATATATATATATATATATATATATATAACCGCCTAAATGAGTTATGACTGATTGACTGTTTTTAACGGCATGTCAACCCATCTGGGGTTATTTTATGCCAAGAGGTAAATGCAAATGTATATTTTTTCACGGATTTTTCTCGATTTTGACAGTAAGTTGTCTGCAGTTCTTTGTTGCTAAATGGATTGGGAATCATTTTGAGGGAGACGTTTCTGGGGTAAGTTCGTGTTTACTGTTATATTTTGTGGTATAATTTTATTTATTCCAGGAAGGACAAAATGTCATCGATACTGACATTTTTTAACATATCTCTCATGTTATTTGCGTTGTTAAAGCGCTGTCTGATAAAAGCAAAATCACCACATTCTATTAGAATGTATTTGACAGCAGAGGGTGTTTGACATGCTATGCATTCTAGCTAGTTAGGTTGTTTAAGCAAAAAAGAGTCTGTTAGTTTTGCAGACTAATGACACTTCGTCTGAAGATTGAATTTAAGAGTGAAACTGGCAGCCACTATGCAGTGTTATTTCCTATGTTCATACTATCAACATCTATAAACCATCTCCGATATTAAGTACTCCCCACTAAAAATACAGATCATTTTAAACAATATATATATATATATATATATATATATATATATATATATATATATATATATATATATAGAATTATTATTTATTTTAGTGTATTAAAAAACAAAAATATGTTATAAATGCGTCTCATCGTGCGATATTAAGCATAATTGTAATTGTATAGCGATTTTTAAAATGTTTTTTTAATATCCTTAAATAAATAATATTTACCACTACACGAGACCTCCTTTAAATGAAATGTAACGTACAGTGGAATTATACTACATTTGTTCTCATTTTACCTGGAAATTATATATATATATATATATATATATATATATATATATATAATCAGTTCAGCCAAGCAAGGCGATAATACCAGTAAGACACTACAAGGGCTACTGGGAGTGAAAGAGAATGAAAAGATTTTAAAAGCAACCGGAAACGTACTCATAAACTGGAACAAAGACATATATATATATGTGTGTGTGTGTGTCTGTGTGTGTGATTTATATTGCTTTAAGGTATGCTGTATTCAAGGGTTAAAATGCTCAATATCAGGGATAGAGCGTATGTAAATATAAAAGTGGACATCATCGAAGTTAACACCCAACGGGTTTTTAGATAGATAGATAGATAGATAGATAGATAGATAGATAGATAGATAGATAGATAGATAGATAGATGGGTAATGCGCCAGTCCGTCTGTATTGTTGATTAAAATACTATATTTACACGTCTTATCATTTTTGTCACTCAGTCAGGGACGAACTCCCTGCACAACTGGTTAATATGGCGACCTTTGCTAATTATTACCATTTATTTGATTTGGATCAGTTTTGTTTCGTCTTCGTGCACGATAGGACATAAAATAAATCGACTTTGTTCCTTCTGATTCCAAGCCAGAACATTACCTCCCTATTGCTATGAAACAGGAGAGGTGAAGTACCCCTTAAGAATTTTTTAATGCTTGTCTCAAAGGCTAGGCTAACATTTTCTTTTTTTTTTCTTTGTCCAATTTAAATCAACCTTGTGGCTTATCATGGAGGTATATCTACTATCACTTTACGGTAGGCATCCTAAGTAGATATTTATTTTTATCATAGTTTGGCACAAGATATTGGGGCACTCATCTAAAAACCCAACTCAGACTGGTTTGCTTATGAATTGATTATATATATATATATATATATATATATATATATATATATATATATATATTAGTGGTCAATATATTTTTTCAAGAAGATAAAATCTAGGTAGAGCTCAATGAAAGCAAGAATATTAAAAACACTAATATGCCATGGTTATAATTTATTACATTGGAATCATAATAACGAGGTCTGATGAATTGGATCGTGATTACGATTCCAATGTAATAAATTATAACCATGATATAGCTTTTTTATATTATTTATTATACATATATAGAAGTCGAACGATTCATTCATTCATTTTATAAAAAAATAATATAGTTTTCAGGAATTTTCTCTCAATGCTATCTGTTGTCGCTAGTGAGAAGATAAAGCATACACGCAAACACATAAAAGTGAACGGCTCAAGTTGCTTTTGTTTACTGCATTGCTCACTCAACTGCAATATTTATGTATATAGCCAAATACGCCTTTTTACGGTCTGACAATTTTTTTACGGTTTGACAATTTTTTTTTTACGGTCTGGCTAAGTAGGCGCGAAATAAAATATGAATTTTCAATATATTACTATGTAATACGTATAAATTGACATCTCTAAGAAATATAAAATTCTTAATCTTACATATATATATATATATATATATATATATATATATATATATATATATATATATATATATATATATATATATATATATATATATGCGTAATGTCCGCTTGTCACTATCAGCTGTTAGAAGTTTATCGAAATGTTCAGATGAAAACAAAAGACAAGAAGACCGTTGACGAAATTTTCTTACAAGGGAGACAACTTCAACTATTCAAGTCGCCTAAAACAATAAAACAAATGATAAAGTCTGTCGTCAAAAATCGATAAATACATATGTAGGCAATATGGATTATAAGTAAGTAGTAACTGTTGACCGTGTATATGGTTAACAATGATTGAATTATAGTATTGAGAAAATATTGCTACGCAGCAAGGTCAGTAACGAAATTCCACCGAAAATTAACAAGAAAGGAAAAAAGCGAAGGGAAAAGAAAGTAATAGTAATCGTCGTTTGATATAATTATTCATACAATTCCACACATGTACAGTGCGTTAGTAGTGGATTTGTGTTGTTGGTAGTGGATTACCAACGAAATTAAATGGTTTTACTTCAATAATTTAAGTGACGCCGATGTTGATAAACATTGGTGAACATTAACTTAATGTGGATTTAAATGTTTAAATTATTTATTTAAAAATATGAGCTTGGTACTTTAATTCAATTTAATTCAAATAATTATATTCAAGTTTTCGGCTCTTGTTTTGAAACATGACAACTCTTATGTAGCGATGGAATCATATTTTTAAATAAATAATTATATTTAGGCTCTACTTTTGTATCGAGCACTGTTTTTTTAAAAATAATAACAAAAATAGTAAAGAACTTTGGATTATTTGCCTAACGAGATCTTTCCTATTTTCTATATATTTTCACACACACACACACACACACACACACACATATATATATATATATATATATATATATATATGGGGGGAATGTGAAAGATAAATTCCATATACTAGACCAAAGATGATGGATTGAATTAACATATATCTTTGTGTTTACCATATATATATATATATATATATATATATATATATATATATATATATATATATATTTCATTAAAGACGACAGGTAAGGTACTACGATTAAGCCTTTTATTTAATTTTTCTTGTGTTCGAACAAGTGCTTTCTTTTTTGGACACAGAGTGTGTAGAAACTGTCCAAATGTTTTATAATTCCGAGCGCTTTCGGCTATACTTTTACCCATTATCAAGGATGATTTTATTTCCGCTTTTTAATTGGTCGTATGGGTTGTGTATTTGTAAATATTGGCTTTTTTTACATGTCCGTGAACATTTCACGTGTAGTAACTAGTATATATATACACATACATACATACATACATAGAGACAGATTAGACATCGGAATGAACTCCGTAGTATGACAGTCAGTTTCATGCCTTAAGCATTCTCCAAATAAATGTCGTTTGTTATGAATGTTTAACGGATAATTGCAAGTATAATTGCGGGGGTCGTTCAAAAAGTTCTAAGCCTCACCCAGGAAGAGTCATCTTCTTTGTAGCAACATACTTCCATTTCTTATAAAACTCGAAAAACTAATTGAAATTTCTGTCCTAATTTCTGTGATGGTGAGACACATATCCTATGTAAGCAAAATCATTAACATAAGACAAATTTTAGTAAATAATTCCAATATCTTATATAGACCACAGTGCAAAGAAAGACTCCGAATTCTGGTGGATGTTGTAATAAAGGAGAAACATCCAACATTAAATGGGGTATCTTTCTCCATAGGGCACCGTCTATTGAATTGTGTTTAAAAAGAAACACACACACACACACACACACACAGACACACACACACACACACACACATATATTTATAAGCAGTAAATTCGACCTTGCCTACCGAACGCTCCTTTGTGGCCGAGACGGTTAAGGCACGTCAGCGTAAATGACGGTTCCGTATACGATGTAGGTTCGAATCCTGTCAAAGGACGAATATTTTCTATGAAAATTTCTCGGACATTCAGGCCGGTAAATGTTATTTAATACTGTTTATTATAAACAGAGCATTTACTTAAATACTTGTATCTATAAAAAAGAACGTTAAACATAAAAATGTCTTTAATAAATAAATTGTTTCTTAATATATATATATATATATATATGGAAATTGTATGACAAATTGGAAAAAGTTTACTTGTGACGCATTTCATCCTTTAGAACCTCATCGAAATAAATTTGTTATGTTGGTACGACTACGCATATGCATGAACGAGGTGTGCTGGGGATTTTAGAATTTTTTTTTACCGAATTCATTTAATCTTTTTATTTTTCTTTCCATTACTTTTGTTCGTAGGTATCTCATACTATGATAATATAAGATTTGCCAGAAGTGATAAAATATTACCAGTGCCAGGGCACAAATTTCCTGTAGATGACCTTGCGATCAAGGCACTTTCTATACATTTATGTAATAATGAATTGTTTTCTCCTCTGATCAGAGTAGCATTTTTATGTCAAAATTGTAATCAGTCTCGTTACACATTTGACGTATTGTTTTGTAAAATGGTGCCTTTTGTGTTCATATACTCTTTTATTTAGATTCCTTGAGTCTTTTCCCACGTATTTTTTGAAAGAGAAGACTGAGAATAAGGAGGATTGAGGAAAGCACAAAAAAAATGAATAGGCTTCAAGAAGATGGCGATTGACGTAGCAAGTAAATTTCTGAAAATTGTAGTTATCAGGGAAGCAAGGAAATGGAAGGGAGTTTCACAGCTGGGAAGTGCAAGAAAAGAAACTGTTGGAGTAGACGTGGCGGTTGTATTTAAATATTTAATCAGTAACAAATAAATCATTTATTTACATGTTTTGTTGAAAGATTGTCAGTGGGTAGGGTTACGAAGTTTGTGTTGTTGTTGTTGTTGTTGCTGCTGTTGTTAGAAATGCTATCGGCGATGTCTAATTTTTGGGATTTGTGTATTTTGTAATCTCGTTTCTTTATTTCATCCTCAACGCGAGAAACCGAGTTTACAATATCCACGATTTTTTTTTTCGTTAATCATCCAATAGATTGCTAATGATCAGCCGATAACCGGCGAATCTTTCATTACGTACTGAGAAATAATCAGAAAATTCATCTTATTTGTATAAGGACGCGGCAGTGTAATATTCGAGTTGTGCTCTGAACATTTTCTTTTTTAATCGTGTCGTTGGCTAAGTTACTTTCCCTGTCTTGGTCATTTAAATTCAGTCTACTGTTTATTAGTTTAGGTAGGTGTCTGTCTTAGTTTCGTATTTATTTTTTATTAGTTTCTTATTTATTTTTTCTTTTCTTATTTATTTTTTTAGTCGGTTTTTCTCTTGGTTTTTGATTTATTAGTTTTTACCTTCTTTTTTTTTTATTATTTTCTTCGGTTACCCGGCTGTCTTTGTGTTGGTTTTACCAATACTTTTTTTTTTTAATCGCTAGATCATCTTACTTATTATAAAACGCAGATTGCGTGTGTGCGTGTGTGTGTCCGTACGTTTATATATTGGATCGGATTTACTACATTTTTCAACCGATTTCAAGAAAACTTCACAGGACTACGTAAAATTACCTTGCGGTGGTTCTGACAGCGCCAAAAATTGGAAAACACACAATTGTTTTTGCACGAAAACACGATAAAACACGATTCTATCTCCAGAATGAAAGGGAGACAACTCATATCGAGTTATACTTATTATAAAACCCAGTTTGTGTGTGTGTGTGTGTGTGTGTGTGTGTGTGTGTGTGTGTGTGTGTGTGTGTGTGTGTGTTGCTTTATATATGGGATCGGATTTCCTACATTTTTCAACCGATTTCAACAAAACTTCACTTCTTTTCGCAGGTAGTGTTTCTTATTGTCTTGCACACTTTTTTCTTTATTTTTACATTCAGAATGCTTTAAAAATTTCATTTACAAGGCAATTGTTTATAATAAAATTCTATTCAATCGGTAGACTCATAACGATTGAAAACCATGTTTTTGTTTGAGTTTGGGTTTGACCAATTCGTAAAAAAAAACAAAAAAAAATAACAACTTAAGACATGCGTGTCCGTCAACCTTAAACAATAATCTTTGTTAATTTTATTTTTCAGTCTTTATGATGGTCGATACTTGATCTATCTCTTACTGTTACATTCCCGGGCAACGCCGGGCTCTACTGTTAGTCCACAATAAATCTGCGTCCAGGTTTTTACAATGTTTCACCATTCTTGACAGATCTTATGTCATTACAACATGGGATATTTAATACCAAAAGTGATGAAAAAATAAACCAATTGAAAAAGAATCTAAATAAAACTGACTTGATTATATACTCAAAACACATACTAAAAAGAATTTTTTTTTTAATTTAATATTCTCAACGTCTCACGTCGCTATTTTCCTTACTTCCATATTCTGTTCATACTATTCTCAACATTCGTTAATAGAACCACATCTCTGCCGCTTTAAATCTCTTTTCATCTATCCAAAAGCTAGTATTTTGTCCAATAGGTTAGCTATTGCATAAACAATTCAGCTGTCTTTTCTAGCAAAATTTTCTTATCTCTTCCTTTTTTTTCTTCATCGCTGAGTTTCTGAGAGGCATTATTCGCTATTCATATTCGTTTTTAGACATTTGTGTCGTTTTTCCCTCATCTGTCACTATACTACAGATAGTTCAATTTCTCTATCTGCTTGAACTTAACGTCCCCTTTACGTAGATCACAATTTTGGACAGTCTTTTTTGCTGACAACCATGCATTCTGTATTCTTATGATTAATAGATATTGATAGCCTGGGACTATCCTTTACGTATTTGTCAATTAAATTTTTCTGATTAAATAATTTATAATTCATCAGGTACCTCCAAATATTTGCTAAAAATAACCATACACGATGAAAAGAAATGCCTCAAATTTAATAGAAACAAAGTTTTAAGGTCAAAATCATTATGCTATTATTATTAAATTATATATTTTAATCCTTTTTAGAACCTTCAAAATTTTTTTTTTTTTTTTTTTTTTTTTGCGTCAGCGAGTGGCCATATTTTAGCGTGGGAAATTTTAGCGTCTTTTTTTACGATGAAAAAACACATTGATTTAGAAATTCTTACAAAAATCAAATAATTATCGAGATTTTAACAAAACTTTCAGGACCTATTCACAAATGAATTAAATTATTTTAGAAATGTTTCTTTTTAGAAAATCTTGTTATTTTATTTATTTATTTATTTTTTTACGGTGGTGTAATGGATAGTGGCCCGGATTGAGAAATCGGAGAGCCGAGTTCGAATTCCAGTCGAATCCCTTACATTCACTTACGTGCCAATACCCTTGGGAAAGGTATGAATCCTCATCTCCCCCCAGCTATGGGTAAATAGCAGGACAGACTGGGTTTTATAGCCTTGGATCGCAACTGGTTTACCGCAGAAAGAAATGGCAAACTACTGCGGGAAGAAATCTGCCTCGTCAGTCATGTATCGAAACATAACTGACTGAAGTCCCACCTCACTCTTTATGAATATCCGTTGAGGTGTAATGGACAACGGCTCGGAGTAAGAAATCCGAGAGCCGGGTTCGAATTCTAGTTGGGTTCGTTATATTCACTTACACGCAAATAACCTTAGGAAAGATATGAATCCATCTCATCTCCCCTCCCAGCTTTCGGTTGAATAGCAGGACAGCCTAGATCATATAGCCTTGGATGGCAACCAGTCTACACCAAAGAGAAACCGCAACCTACTATGAGAAAATCTGTCTAGTCAGTCACGAATCGAAATAGACATGATCGCTTAAGCATGTATATGACACTTAACTGACAGACTACCACTCACTCAAAATTCTGTACTTCCGTTAGGTTGTTCGTCTGTTCGTCATACCTTCTAGAATAGCCATACATTGACCGATCAAAACCAAATTTAGGGATAAGTGCAAACAGGTAAGAGGGTACAAAATACAGTTGGTTTTATTAAGGTACGTTGCTTAGTACAATAGATTTTCATTTATTGGCGGGCAGGGGGATAAAAGCATTTTTTTGGAAAAATTAAGTTTTTTTTGTTTTTTTTTTATTGAACAAAACGTAGAATTTGTAAATCTCAGCAAAAAAGTTCGCGATAACTTCAACACAATTAAATACTGTGAGGATTTGAACACGCGTCAACGTGTTACAAAAAAAATCTAGTTTTAGAAAATCTAGGAAATTCTGTCTGGTTTATAATATTTTTAGCATAAGAATTGTTCATTGTCCTAGGTTTGACGATAAACTATATCCGACAGCAAGGCCTCTGATCGGGAGGTTTTCGAGAGCGTGGAACCACTTCTTAATTGCTGTTGTTCCCAGGTCCACCCTGATCCAGGGTGGTAATACCTGTTTTTGTCCAAGCTATGGGCAAATAGTGAACCCTCAAGCTGGGATCAAAATACTATGAAAATATAAAATACATTTTTATAGAAAAATTGCCAGAAATACATTTTTGAAAAAAACAAATATTACCAATAGATTTTTGTCTGATAAACAAATTTTTTACCAGGAATATATTTTTGTGAAAAAAATATTATTATCAACAATACACTTTGCTAAAAGAAATTACTAATGCTCCCAGGAAAATTAAATTTCGGCATTACATGACCCATAAGGAGTTGGTGTGCCAATAAACAGGCAAACTTTTCTTAAAAGTGAAAGTTAGCGTCAGGAAAATCGAAAACAGAAAATACTCATTGTTGTCTCCGTTAAGTTCGAATTCTAACAATGACGTCAGCATCGACACCTGCAATCAATTGTTCTTTTTTGTTAACTTTTTGTTGTTTATTTTTTATTAAAGTAAATTAATTTCACCTCCCCCCCTCTCTCTCTCTCTCTCTCTCTCTCTCTCTCTTTTTCCTTCTTTCTAATTTTGCCAAATAAAAACCTTTTCCAAGACACCGAAACATTAAACTCTGAGTTGATTTCCGTTGTCACATCGACGGCGTAATTCGTTAAGTGACACCAGCGATTAGGCCAGCCATCAGTCCTGGGAATCTTTTTACGTTAGTTATTTCAGTACTTACTACGACACAGGGCCAAATAGAAAGAAATGGAAGTAGGAAGATGGTGCTCCACGATTTTTTTTAAAAATTGGGGTAGATGACTCGCCACAAAATACGATATACGAAATTCTATCTCTAACCCTGTCTCGAATACTAACCAGGAACTTTGATGTACAATATATATTTTTTAATCATTTCACTCCAAGCAAGGCGGTAAAGCCACTAAGACGCAGGGGGGGGGCACAGAGAGTAAAAGAAATATTAAGGAGAGGAAGTACAATAAAAGATCAGGGTTCGAAAAGACAGAAGATCACGATTTACGTTAGATTTAAAATTATGAGGATCATAACAGATGAAATCGAGAAGCCTGAAGAGATAAACTATTGACATAAAAATTACGGTTACATGTAGCAATTTTAACAGTAAACCTAACTGCCAATCAAGTACTGCGCTTCGATTCGTAAAGTCGAATTACCATAGACGGAAGCTCCTTAGAACAATTATCATGGGAATTATTATAGGAAAAGGCACAGTGAAGCTATGTTACGGCGGTGAGAAAGTGACTGGAGCCGAGATGACAGCTCATGACCGATGACATTATAGATTAAAGATTCTGTCAAGAATCTCTAGAGACATAGCAAAAGCACTAAACCAGATGCGGCAGGAATATTAAATACCCGGACAAATGGTAGACATATAAACAAGAATAACTACTACGAAGCACATATACCTTGTTCACCATGTACAAGGCACAAGAGCCACTCGAAGCAGATGCTTACAGAGTAAAAGACATAGTTTTTGAGGATATGTGGGGAAGATAACTGTTAGCCCTATAAACTAACAGGTTAAGATTGTAGTGATCGGGAAAGCATCTTTTGTGAGTCGGTTCCACAGAGCAGCGTCCATGGGAAGGAGCTGCTCGAATGGAACTTACATCTCACCAATATGAAGACAATGAAAGTGGATGAACTTAGCCGTGAAGATTAGAAATGGTGGACTAAGAAGTGTTGTTTGTTTGAACATTTTCCATAGAAATAGCGATAGAACAGCAAGAGGCTTGCGATATTTCATCTGCAGGAAAGGGTTTCTAGGGATAAAAATAATTCGTCGTCTACAAGAACGCGGAAACGTTTCTGGGCTCTATCGAGACTAGAAAGTGAAGACTGGGTAGCTCCAATCCATATATTTTTGCAGTACTCCATTTCCGGTCCAATCTGGTTCTTGTAAAGGTAGAAGATAGAAGAACAAGTCAGATGATCATTTTTCCAACAACTTTAGCGATGGATCGTATATACGAGTTCCACTTGTAAAATAGAAATATTAATAAGAATAGGAAGTTTATGTTTCGCCAATTTTTCACGTGAACGCTTTTAGTAAATAGTTAACTTAGGTCATTTTGTTGGCGTTATTCATAAGTTTATATTAGGTTAAGTCATAAACAATTTCCGTTTTTGTTCATGTTGTGGAGTAAAGAGTACACCCCCCCGTGACGCTATAAACACATCCAATACTATAAAGAGTTCCATGTTATGGGGTCGTAGGAGTCCGTCTTCATACGAACTATACAGGCGTTACGGCAATAGCTTAAGCATTACGTATAGAGAATACATAACGAATTACGTTATACCAAGTACGAGTGTGTGTTATATTAACCTTTCAATAGCAAGTTATAATAGATCATCAAGTTTATTCAACAAAAAAAAATAAGCTTACATTTCCAATTTTATTCAATGAATTATTCACCGTTATTTATAATAAATTCTTACCGCTTATTCGGCAGCTCTTCGAAATCTAGTTTTGATGGGAAAAATTTTGAAACTGGTTTATCATTAAAGAGAGTTTTCCCCCATGAAAGCAATATGAAGCCATCGAAAAACTTAATAACCGGTTGGTGCAAGGTCAGATGAATACGACAGATTCGGCAAGACAGACAAATTGAATTCCAAAACTGTTTCTTGCCTTATTTTTGCTGTATGCTGTCTTGCGTTGTCATGTAATAGAACAGCATTTTTCCTTCAATCCACGTCACCGCTATTATCACGTAAAATCTAAAATCAGTTCGTGTACTCTTAATTGGCACACAGGATTAATAGTTAGGATTATGCTTTCGCCATTACAATTGGTTCTCAAAAACGAAATTTACTTCTGACTCTCGTCCAGGGTATAACGATAAACTACACCCGGCAGCAAGGTCTATGAACGGGAGATTTTGAGGAGCGTGCAACCGCCTCTTAATTGTTGTTGTTCTGAGTTCCAACCTGAACCAGGGTGGTAGCACCTGTTAGGGTCCCAGCTATGGGCGAATAGTTAACCACCCAAGCTGGGTTAACTATTAAAAAAGTATAAAATTTTTATAGTAAAAATACCAGCAATACATTCTCATATTTTAAAAAATACCATCAATACATTTTCGTAAAAAAAAAAAAAAAAAAAAAAAAAACATAAAAATAAATTACCAGCAATACATATTTGTAAGAGGAAAAATATTACCGGCAATACATTTAAATAAAAAAAAAATTATTAATGCCCCAAGAAAATTAAATTTCGGTATTAAATGACTCATAAGGAGTTGATATGCTGCTAAACAAACACCAAACAAAGGCAGATCGGCTATGAGGGCGAAATTTGCCAGGATACATATACTGATGCAAGGATTCCATCACCTTGCAGACTCCATCCCGTGTCGCGTAGCCGTCGTTATTCAGGAGAAGGAAGCAGCTACACGTTATTAACTTGCAGTCTCTAACGCTTTGACACTTCGTTTTAATGCCAAAGGACATAGAGAAAGGAAAAAGAACTCAGACTACCCGGAAGGCAGAGGTGTGTTCTTACCTTTACTGGGGTTATTTGTGTGATGCTGAACGTAACTGTCTAGGTCGGAATTTCCTCATGCTATAAAAATGTAGCAAGCAGAGCAGTTTTCTCATCTTTCTTCAACACATGTGAGTGACATTTACTAAGCTTAGCTAAGTTTGGCACAAGGCCACAAGTATGGGTCATCCAGTTAAGCCTGAACTCACTAATCAGTACTAATGGTCAGAGAGATTAGCTCGCTACCCATTACACAACGTTTCGGCCCACTACCATATACACACAGTAACGAATTAACTTTCTCTTTATTTCGATATATGAATACATTCACGAATACATACACACTTATGCTCCTGGCTGTTACCAAGTAAAAGAAAAATACTTTAAAAAAGTCGAGAAAACTGACCACACTTTCCAGGTTGATTTTAATCAATGATCTAAAACTCTAAATCTAATTCTCTGTAGCTTTGATAATCTGAGCCTAATCCGATCGAGAATTAATAAAAGTTAAAGAAAGTCTTTTATTTTACTAATAGCTCTATAGAGGTTATTTGATTTTGAAGTGGCTCCATAAGATTTGCCATGCTAATCCTAGATCGGAACTTTCAGGATTATATCCTTTCGAATTTTAATGATTAATATTTATTTTACACACACACACACACACACACACACACACGTACACACACAAACACATGTATATATATATATATATATACATATATATATATATATATATATATATATATATATATATATATAATAGACAGTCAGAAAATAGTACTTAGTCCTTCCCGGCGCATTTCGTCATTTGACTTTATCAAGGCTAGTGATGATAAACAAAAGCGAAATGTTGTGTAATTACATGAAGTTCAAAAAATTTAAATAGACGTTCCATGTAAACCTCTTTTTTGGATATTAGTAAATTTTACTTCTTTTTTTTTCTATTTTTCTTTTTTTTGTGTGTGTGTGTGTTTTTGTTTTCCATGCCGACAATGTATTAAAGTTCTCAGAATAAATCACAGGAGCGTTTTTTTTTATTTTGTTTTTTTTTTTCATTTTTGAATTTCGTGTAACTACATTGTGTGTATGTAAACTGGTTTGTCGTTGGCGGATATGTACCTTTTCTTAGATTGAATCTAGGATATCTGCATCTTTTAGTTTTGTATTTAAATATTTAGTTTTGTCTGTTTTTCTCCATGACAATTTCTTAGGATTATGAGACCTTCATCCCTGTAGATAACTATATCACTTTTTTTTTTTATTTTGCTTAGATCATGTAGTATATATATGCCTGTAAGTTAAACACCATCAAAACTTCCCAATGCAACCTCGAACCTTCCTTCTTTCTTTAACCAAGCAACTTCGTTATCAAATAATAATGATTTTCGGCAGTGCTTGGTGATTTTTAATTTGTGTGTGCTTATTTTCATGTGTTCCTGAGATAAGGAGATAGATTTAACTAGCAAGCTTTGGTTATTGAAATGTAGATTGACTTTTAAAGCTAGTTGTATAAATTCACAATTATATTTCTTTTTAGATTACTTAAACAATGGAGTTATCAAGCAACAAAAATTGTGTCAAGCATGAAACCGATCGTCGTCACTTGGTGTTAACAACAATGTCCACTCTTACATTTACATACGCTCTACCCTTGATATTGAGAACTTTTGCCCATAAATATAGCATACATTAAAACTATATTTTATCACAAACACACACACACACACACACACACACACATATATATATATATATATTAATCGATTTACCCCAAGCAGGGCGGGAAGCCACTAGTACGCAAGGGGTTACAGAAGATTTGGAGCGAGAGCAGATAGGAGTGATAGAGGAAAGGATGAAGAGAAGGATACTGGATATATCAATGCAACTGGAGATGTCGATTGACATTACATTTGAATAGTTGGAGATTATAGCTGTCAGGGAAACAGGGATAGGGAAGGGAGTTCCACAGGCGAGATGTGCTATTGGAGTAGAAGAGATGGCTACATTTAACAGTTTCGACAGTGAAAGGGTGAGAGCGGGATGCCAGCCTCGTAGGACGCTTGAACTCATGTAGTCTGGGAACCAGCGAATGCAGCTCCTCGGTGCAATTTCCATGATAGTATTTGCAAAAAAGACAGAGAAACTCTGTGAGAATATATATATATATATATATATATATATATATATATATATATATATATATATACCAATAGAAATCGATTTTATTATTTCTTAGATGTTCATTGTAAATCTATGAGTATATAAATGAGATGAAAGGTATCTATTGAAAAATACTTAAAATTAAAAGATAATTAACTTTATAAAAAACTTGTTTAGAGATTATTCATCAGTCAATTTTCAAAATAGGACGATGGCAACGTCTTCTCTTTTCTAATTTTTGAAGGAAGGAAGGAAGGAAGGAAGGAAGGAAGGAAGGAAGGAAGGAAAAGCATTAAACGAACATTGCACGCTTCCTCTTACTCTTCTTCCCCCTCCTTCTGTTGTCTGAACCGGAGTGGGGGTTGTTTATTTGGTCTTGTCCCCGCCTCCTTTTGAGCGTGCATACATATTTAGTTCTGCGAAAATGAAATCGTATTTTGTCTTATCTCTTGGGAAGTTGTGTCCCCAATGCCAAATTATAACGAGAGAATTTTCGTACACTCACTTTTCCTTTTATCTCTTGGGGGAGAAGTCCTTGATGTCGAATTATAACGAGAGAATTTTCGTATATTGTCTTTTCCTTTTATCAATTGGGGAAGGAGTCGCTGATACTGCATTATAACGAGAGAATTTTCGTACATTTCTTTCTTTAGCCAACCGAAATTTAAAGATAGCAGCTTAAAAGCAGCAGCATCTCTTAAACAGCAAGGAAAACTTAGAAAAAAAAAAAAAAAACAAGAAAAATCCGTCATCAAGAGAAGCATTCTTGCCGGGTTACGAGGATACAGAACAATTTAGCTAGAAAAGAAATACTTCCCATCCAAGACACAGTGAAGATCGTCAACAAATGCCGAACTGTGTATTCGAAGAATATATTCGGTTCGTACGTACCACAATTCAGATTCTCTTTAATATAAATTCATTTTATTCAGGGAAATCGGCTCTTTTCAGAGCCAAATTATGCAATGATCTGCTGTGCTATATTGATTTTCCAAGCGTAGCTTAGATGTGGCACAAGGCCAAAAGTAGGGAGCACCTACTGAGGATCGAACTCACTAGTAACTGTACTAGCGAGACAAGCTTGCTAACCATTACACCGTCTCGAGGTACCCTTATCTGCTATGCTATATACCAAGTACTACAAAGTAGGGAAGAACCTCTTTTGTAAAATACTAGAAATCGGCTATTCAGGGTCAGTCACTATATATATATATATATATATTTCATAGAAAATTTTCGTTCTTTGACAGGATTCGAACCTGCATCCTATACGGAACCGTCATATACGTGACGTGACGTATAGGATGCAGGTTCGAACTTGTCAAAGAACGAAAATTTTCTATGAAAATTTCTCGGACATTCAGGCCGGTAAATGTTATTTAATACTGTTTATCATAAACAGAGCATTTGCTTAAATACTTGTATCTATAAAATAACAACGTTAAACATAAAAATATGTCTTTAATAAATAAATTGTCGGACCTTGTCCATTTCTTAATATATATATATATATATATATATATATATATATATATATATATATATATATATATATATATATATATATATATATATATATATATATATATGGAAAAAGATAACAAGAAGGCATTTTTAAAGCAAAAAAGCCAAAATAAAACTACCGGTTTCGTCCCAGGACTTATCAAGTTATTTATTCTGGGAATTTAAAAGCGTGTAAATTAATTTTAATTAACGAATGTAATTAAATGGGGAGAGAGAAAAAACAAATTATGAATTTCAAGGGACTAGAGTCCAATAATATAAATAACTTGATAAGTCGTGGGACGAAACCGGTAGTTTTATTTTGGCTTTTGCTTTTAAAAATGCCTTCTTGTTATCTTTTCCTATCTATTATAAAATTCTGTACCACGAAAAACTTATTTATATATTTAAAGCGGAGGTACAAACCTGAATTTATCCATAGTTTAGATAAATTATTATCACTCAAGGCCCGTATAAGACGGTTGAAATTTCAATGCCAGTTTCTTCGAGCGTGTATTGACAAACATGTTTGTTCATCCAATATCGAGACTACATTCATGTTTAAAAATTGAGAAAATATTTATGGAGGATTCAATTAAAACTTTTTCTAAAAGAATCCTTTTTCTCAATTGTACCTTTAAGAATCAATGGAGAAAGTGTATGGTAACTCTTTCTTACTTTGATCTAATTCGTTTTTCCCGGTTAGTTGGTTATTCAAACGACTGTGGAGTTAAAAAATTGTCTGCATCTATGCAGACAAAATTATTTAATTCGTAAACGGTATGGATGCAGTGATGAACCTAATGGGGAAGGAATTATCTTTAATTAATTCATCTTATGAGTCTTCAGATTTGGAGACTCGTATCTTGGCTCACGGTTTGGATTTTTGTGTTCCATTTTTAATGCCTGACCGTGAGAAAATTTTCTCGGAGTTTGAGGTTTTATATGCACAAGTTTGTAGACTTGTCCCTCACTCTGCTGAGTCTCTGAGTGATTTTAAGGCCAAACTCAATAGTTATGCCCATTCTTATGCTGGCTCCTCTGTTTCTTCATCAGAGCCAAAATGGGGAGAACAACACCGCCGGGTAATTAAAAATAATTATAACCTGGTTATAACTAAACCTGATAAGGGTGTTGGTGTTGTTCTACTGGACTATTCTGAGTATGTTTCTAAGATGGATAATACACTTAGTGACACATCAGAGTTCATAAAATTAGGTCCAGTCGAGACCCATGATCATACTGCCTCTATTGGAACTAAATTTCAAAGGCAATTATTAAAGTGGGTCAAGAGTGGTTTTACTCTCCTCTGAAATTTCAGAGTTAATTAGACCCACTGGTTCCATTCGTCCCCGTTTATATGGGTTATCTAAAATCCATAAGGACGTTACGACCCATTCTGTCTATGATTGGGTCTTCCCAGCATAAAGTCGCTTGTTGGCTCTCGAATGTGCTACAACCAGTTTTGTCGCACTTCAGTACATATTGTATTAAAGATTCCTTCTCCTTTGTGGAAATTATACGTAGTTATTCTTATGGTGGGTTCATGTGTTCGTTTGATATCTGCTCCCTGTTCACTTGTGTTCCCCTGTCTGAGACTATTGAGATGTGTTGCGATATATTGTATCGTACCTCTTTGTCTCCTCCGGATTTTCCTGAGGGTATATTTGTTGAGCTTATGATGTTCGCCAACGCGTCTGCCGAATTTAGTTTTAATAATATTATGTATCGACAGATCGACGGTGTAGCTATGGGTTCGCCTTTGGGTCCAGCGTTGGCGAATATTTTTGTCGGTTTTCACGAGGTTTCCTTATTTACTTGTATTGGTCGCCCTCTTATGTATCATCGTTATATGGATGATACCTTCTGCCTCTTTAATAATGAGGCTGAAGCCTACAAATTTCTCACCAAATTAAACTCTGTCCATCTTGCTCTTAAGTTCACCGTAGAGAAGGAGACTAATTCTTGTCTTTCCTTTTTGGAGGTTTTTGTCCATAAGATTGCTGACAAGCAAGAGACTTCTGTATTTAGGAAGGCCACTTTCTCTGGACTTTACACGCGTCGGGACTCTTTTTGTCCCAGACAAAGTAAGATTAATTTAATTAAGTCCTTAATTCACAGGGCACTTAAGTTATCTTCTGAGGGTTTTCTCTGCGGGGAAATTGACTTTGTTAGAATGACACTATCAAAAAACGGATATCCGTTGGATGTTTTAGACTCCGTTATTCAAGATGTCATCAGTAAATTCCATAGGGTGAAGCCGCAATTAGCTGATAAATGCCCAGTTTATTTGCGTCTTCCCTATATTGGTACAGAGGGTGAGAGTTTATCTAAACGTATTTCATGTTTAATCAATAGTTGTTATTTTTCGGCAAATGTTAGGGTAATATTAGGTACCCGTCCTGCTTTCTCTTCCATTCGTAAGGATGTCCTACCTCCCCATCATGTTAATTCAGTGATTTACCAATACAAGTGTAGTTGTGGACATGACTACATAGGTAGGACGTCCCAGCGTTTGGATTCGAGAATAAAACAGCATTTACCCCACCAGGATTTTGAATCCGTCCTCCAGGAATAGCCAACTGACCAACAGTTCTGGTTCTGCTATTGCTGAACATTTAATAAATAGAAGGGAATGTGTGGAAAATTTTAGTGGTGACCGATTTATTATTTTAAGAAGGTCCCACTCCACATTTCACCTCAAGGTCCTGGAGTCCTTGTATATCAGATCTCGTGAGCCTTCCCTTTGTAAACAGAGGGAATGCTTGCTGGGTCTGAATATTATTGGACTCTAGTCCCTTGAAATTTATAATTTTTTTTCTCTCTCCCCATTTAATTACATTCGTTAATTAAAATTAATTTACATGCTTTTAAATTCCCAGAATAAATAACTTGATAAGTCCTGAGACGAAACCGGCTGTTTTATTTTGGCTTTGGCTTTTAAAAATGCCTTCTTATTATCTTTTTTCTTATCTGTACCACGAAAAACTTATTTAAATTATATATATATATATATATATATATATATATATATATATATATATATATATATATATATATTGAATAAAAGACAGACCACGTTAAGATTCCATGTATTAAGCTATTTCACCATAACCCCTTTAACAGGGTTCTGGATCTTCTGACTTTACTTCCAAAAGCTGAAATGAAAAGAAATTCACACGTTTTTTACGGACCTCATCAAGTATACGTAAAGTTAACGAAATGAGGAAGTGAGGTGGGAGAGAAGATATGAGTGTGTCATATTTGTTTAAATGGGTGTATATAATTGTATAGAAATGCAAGGTTTTAGGTATATATGTTTATGTGCACGTATGCGTATGTCCTATGTATATATGTGGGTAAATGTGTGTATATAAATGAAGGACTGGATGCGGATGGATGTATGTCTGTATATATGCATGTATGTGTGTGTGTATGTATTTTGTATATTTTATGTTTTTGGTTATATATATATATATATATATATATATATATATATATATATATATATATATATATATATATATATATGTATATATGTATGTGTATATATGTGTATATGTGTGTGTATATATATATATATATGTATGTATGTATATATATATATATATATATATATGTATGTATGTGTATGGATATATGTATATATATATATGTATATGTATGTATGTGTGTGTGTGTGTATACGTGTATTTAAACAGAACGCTGATCTGTATAAAATTTCAGTGTCTGAATTATTGTGTGTTATGTGTGTATGTTTAAATGAAAAATGTCCATGAAGATGGTCTTAAATAGACCAAACGTCCGACGTCGACTTTATTTTAACATTAATAATGATATTCATTTTGTTTTTTTCTGTATTTTTCTTTCATACTGTCATATCCATATATTTGTACTGTCTACTGAAAATATACAAACCTGAATTTACTTTATAACGGAAGATTTCAAGCTTGACGAGGGAATCTATTGATCAAGTAAAGAATGGAATTTTTATCGAACTGTTTTTAGAACTGTTCCATCGTTTTTAAAATCACTTTTGTTTGCATTGTAACGGGAAAGACTTTCAAACTTGTTGAAGATATAAGAACCATTGATCACTACGTATTCCAACATCAACGGAAGAGATTTCTTTAATTGTTTATAAAATTTTTCATTCGACTTTTTGATATTTTTTAATTTTGGTATGTCTTAACAACATCGCCCACGTGACGACTACGTGATCATATTTAAACAGAACGCTGATCTGTATAAAATTTCAGTTATCTGTCTGAATTAGTTGGGGTCTTATGTCCATCGTCTTTTGTGTTAAATTGTTATAAGTTATAATGTTAATTATGTTTAAATGAAAATGTCCATGAAGATGGTCTTAAATAGACCGAAACGTCCGACGTCGACTTTATTTTAACATTAATAATGCATATTCAGAATTTTGTTTTTTTCTGTATTTTTCTTTCATTTATCTTTATATATTTATATTTGATTTGTAACCTGTAGTCGATATTAAATTTGTCAAATTTTCTCAATTACAAAGCGGCCCTTTAAGTAAACGCAATTTTACTTTCCTTCGTCCCATCTCTCTCCTCCACCTCGTCTTTCCCTCCCTCTTATTCTAACATTAGATTGTCTATGGTGTGTGTATGTCAGCACGAAATGTATCTTTATGCATTAGACATCCGACAACATTCATTTTTCTCTTATTTAAACCCCTTCCACCCTTCTCTCCTAAAATTCTCTCTGTTAAAGTTTAATCTCCCTCCTCCTCATACTTACACTCACTCTAATTTCTATTTTTATTTCCGGAGTTGTTTTTTCTGTTTTCTTTTTGAATTTGTAGGTCTGATGAATTGGATCGTATTTACGATTTCAATGGAATAAATTATGACCATGGAATATTAGTGTTTAAGCCTTTTTATTATATCCTTACTCTGTCCTAGACATTGAGTTCTACCTGGATTCTTCCCCTTGTAATTTTTATTCTAAAAATATACATGTATGTGTATTTATATATTTTGCATATGTATGTATATTTTCCACTAATATTATCTATATATCTATATATATATATATATATATATATATATATATATATATATATATATATATATATATATATGAATAAAGTTAAAAGAAAATCTCTTCTTGACGAACGTGTTTCACCTCCTGAGGATCGCACATGTAAGTATTTTATTTTGCAATATGTATTTCTAAACAGACATAAATTAAAGGAAAAATATTGTTAAGTTTTCATAATTTCATAATTATTCTTAATGTTAACTATAAAGGTAAACTATGGAAGACGCTAAGTGCTGTAATTTCATGCCTAATAAACGAAATTCAGCATATGTTGTTACTGTTTAATTTTTGTTTTATTTGTTTATATAAATAGATAAAAATAATAGAAAACGGTTAACTCAAGACTTTCTATTATTTTTTTAAATAAATACGTAAACATTTTATGAAAAATAAATACATAAACATTTTACGAAATTCAACATAAAATAATAAATGATAATTCGAACACACACACGCACACACACGCACACACACACACACACACACACACACACATATATATATATATATATATATATATATATATATATATATGAATGATATGTTAAATATTCTTTTAGTTTGCTACCGGTTTCCCATTGTGTTTTATTAAGAAATGTCCCAGGCGTTTATTCTTTGGATCAATGTTTGCAATTAATTTTTATTTTTTGGTAAGCTATTTCAGGTTGTTCATTCAATTATTTAGTCATTTTTGTGAATTATTGAATGTACAATCGCTTTTAAAATTCTGCAAGATGCATTTGATTATTACAGCATCATTCAAGAATTTGAAGCATAATAAAATGTGTCTGGTAGTTATTTCTGAGGATTCGATAACAACAAGCCTTAGTGTAGCAATCGTTATAAGCACAATCCATATTCCACCACTTTATTACTTACTAGACTACCCATAAACCTGTTGGGTTCCTTTTAAAAACAGTTCATGATACACAATGATGAGGTAACAATATTATCAATTTTATTATTAATTACACATATTTTAATTTGTATTTGCAATACAAGTTACTGTAATGATTACACACATTAATACAATATTATTTAGACCAAACGCAATAATAAATCGAAAGATTTTCGGAATTTGTAAAAAAAAAATTCAGTCCTTGATACACAGATCAACAGAAAAAAAAAGAAAAAATCTTTCAAGATATTAAAATTATTAATATGATGTCATTGAAATATATTTAACAGTTTTAGCAATTCATATATTTTATTAATGAAATCTAACTGTAAATTCTATGATAGACGTTAAATTATCAAACAACAGACTTTCAGAATGAATAATAAATAGACAATACCAGAATATTATAAGAGTCCTATCATTGTTCCAGCAACATAAATCTAGTTTTAATTTGAAACATTTCTTTCATGCAAACATTGTCCTGCAGAAAAAAAAATGTTTACTTTTTTTAAAATAGAATTGCAATTGATATCACACTAAAGTCCTTTCCATTCATCTAATAGTAATCCTCTAGTGACAATTTATACGAATTTTAGGAAATACCATTTTATAATTTTCAAAGATGAAGATCAAACAGCAATCGTCTGCTTAGGAAGATTCATGTTTATTAAAATAACATAAAGTATGGATGCCTCCTTTTTGTGCACTTAATTTCATCTTTTTCTAGGTAATTTTTTCAAAATAATAATTATATTTTTTATTATACATACTTGTTTATTCCGCAGGTTTATTTCAAAAGACGTAACGGCTGCAAACCAACGTGAATCTATTCATTTATTTACCATTAAGTCCTGTGACACAATTTTCCAGTCATACAGATTGTGGAGAGCTATGATGGCCAACATCCTGAAGAGGCATGCCACATAGAAAAAGTGGGTAAATTGTTTATCAATGTGTAGAAGCCGTAAATGCTCTCAATGGGGTGTTAAACAAGACAAAGTTTGCGATAAAGGTACAATTACAAACAGAATATCATCCTCCCCTTAAACCCGTATTAAGTCAAGTATGTTATCTATACAACTGTGACTACTCCCTGTAGTCAATAGCTGTCAATAGGTTCAAACAAATATTTATGAAAAATGAGTTGCGTTAAATAATGAATATCAACTTTATGGAGAGCTGCGATTGAATCTATCAAGATTGACGAGTGCATACAGATCGTGAGCGGAAGAAAATATAAAACCAACTTCATACAAAGAATGGTCTACGTAGCCTCGATGTATGAATATCTTTTTTGGACATTGCTTCTAACACACGGTATGCTAAAATATGCAAATAGTGCTTAGTTTTTTCTAAATTGTATGAGAGACACGTTCCTGGCGAAACGTTTTCTCCCTACCAGGCCCCACCCCCATTGCTTTGCACTCGCGGGCCTTGTGCACTTAAGTGAATCACCCAGAACATATGGAACTGTCTTCTCGGCCTCTTGAGAGTGTCACTGCTGTTAGGCAAGTCGAAATTGGTCAAAGAATTCACCTATCAAAAATTCTGATCTTAAAATACAAAGAGCTGGTGTGACGAGACGAATATAAAATCAACCCAATGACCGAAAGCCAATTCAACTCCATACAAACGTTATTCTTTATATTCAATGGTAAAACCAAAACAGATAAAAAAAAAAAATATTGGCATTCTTAAAAAGATGTAACACGTGGAGAGATGCTAAACAAGCAAATGGCGCGAGTCAATTCTCCTAAGTTTAATCTTTTTTTGGTACATCATTTTTGTAGTCCTATTCTAAACCAAGTAAGGTACATAGCCAAGGTCGGCGCGAACTACTGCCGCCTCACCAACCCGTCAACAGGGAGACAATCCTGAATGGGGGCTCCAGGCAGTGCTTTGTGACCGTCGCTATCTAATCAACATTTGCTTTTTTTATACCTATATTTATATACATTACAAATTAAACTAAGCACAACTGATTATTAAAGGATGAAAAGGTTTCACGAATTTTGACATCATTCTGTTTTTTTTCATTTTCCTCCAAATTCGTGAATTTTTTTTGCTCAGGTTAAGTCTCGACAAACACTTAAAATTCATTATTTTTTTTTTATCCATAATGTTAAGTGTGTTAAATTATTAAGCTAAAAATACCAAGCAGTGCAGCATGCCGTTTACAAATTTCTGGCAGACTGAAATGCGTTATAGTGTCCCTTTTCTCACAGATGTTGCCCAACTGACCCTATTATACTGAGCAGTCAACAATATATATATATATATATATATATATATATATATATTTAGATAAACACACAGTGGCTGGGAGAACTCAATTCGCTTTGCCGAAGAGTCTTGCAGTATTAGCAGTAATAGTCACTGTTTACAAATTCACACTTCCTCCCCACAGAGCTCAAAAGAAGAAATTTGTCAGGAGCATATATATTGTCATCCACAGAATGTTTAGCTGTATCACAGCTCATCAGTGTGTCTAGACGTCCGGTTGCCCCGAAACCAGGCAGAATTGGCATCATTCGGAGATTCTACCCATAAACCGTTGGCGCACGGCAGGGATGAAGGTGAATTTAAGCGTATTTATTTTTAGATAAACACACAATGACTGAGAGAACTCAATTCGCTTTACCGAACAGTCTTGCATTATTAGCAGTAATAGTTACTGTTAACAAACTCATACTTCCTCCCCAGAGAGCTCATCCGAAATAATTTTTCAGGAGCATATATATATATATATATATATATATATATATATATATATATCAAAATCTTAAGGCCAATGAAAATAAAGAAAAAATATGCCTTTTCCGTTGTTAGATTCAACCACTTATTTTTGCCTTAATCATTTCACACCAAACAAGGCGACAATGCCACTAGTACGCAGGGGCTTTCAGGGAGAAAAAAGAGAAAACTGGGAATGGGGAGGATTGAAGAAAGGACAAAAAACGGAACAGGTTTGAAGAAGATAGAAGATGCCGATTGATACTGCATTTAAATTTTTAAAGATTGTAGCTATCAAAAAAAAAAGCAAGAAAATGGAAGGGAGTTCCGCAGGTGGGAAGTGCGAGAAAAGAAACTGTTGGTGTAGAAATGGCGGTTGAATTTAACTACTTAAAAAGTAAAACGTTGGGACCTAGTTGCCAATCTAGTAGAACACTTAAATTCATGTAGACGTGGCACCAGGGAAAATAAACTCATCAGAGCAGTTGCTATGAAAATATTTATAGAAAGACAGATGGAAGCCACCTTACGTCGGTGCGAAAGTGACTGATGTTATGTGGTATCCATTAATTTAATCAAAATGTAATCGATGTCTGGTCAGGATCGATTACATTTTAATCGTTAATCTATTATTTTACTACATTTCTTTATCAAAACTTCATCGTCTTGAAATTTGATTGAATTAAACATGCGAACTAATAATCTGTCATTCACTCCCACATCTTATTTGATAAAAAAATGCTATTCAATATTCTAATGCTTGATTAGAAAGTTCTACCGAGCCCAACGTATTCTACTGATTTAGCGATTTTAGATTATCGTCATTTTCGGTACGTTTCTTGCCGAAATTTAATTTTCTTAATGATATATGTTATTCTGTTTTCAAAGTTGAATACATGGTAGATGACACTCAGCTTTTGTGCACACACAAGTTTGTGTGGTTATGATTACTAGAGGAATGTGTTTTATGATGCAGTTTTTTTTTTTTAAGTTATATTTTGGATATATTTTTGATTTCTAGGATATTATATGGACTAATGTCATGAAAATGTTCTTTCATGTTGGTTGTTTCGTTGATTTTGTTTAGCGGCATATCAACACCTCTATGGGTTATTTAATGCCGAAATCTAAATAATCTGAAAAAAAAATTATGGCTTCAACTAAATAAATTTTGAATGCAAGTGTATACTTTCAATTACAGATAAAATGTATTGCTGTTTATTTCGCTTTAAACATGTATTGTTGGTCATTTTACTATAAATATGTATTGTTGATCTTTTTTTTTTTAATATAAAAATGTATTGCCGGTATTTTTACTATAAAAATTGTATTTTTATACTTTCATAGTTTTTTTGGGGGGAGTTCGCTATTTTTTCCACAGTTAGGACCCTAACAGGTGGTACTACCCCTGGGAACAACAGCAATTAAGAAGTGGTTCTACGCTCCTAAAAACCTCTAACTTTCCGATCAGAGGCCTTGCTGCCGGACGTAGCTTGTCGTCATACCAAGTACGTTTTAACCTTTTGACTATTACATTTTCATCTGCAGACACTCAAAAAACGACTTTATTCACAATGACACTTTAATGTGAAAACAATGTTTAAGACTTCAGTTGAAGCTATAAATCAACTCGTAAAACCTTTTTATTGCCTGAGTTGGCTATTATAAATT
This sequence comes from Acanthosepion pharaonis, assembly GCA_903632075.3. Lineage (NCBI taxonomy): Eukaryota > Metazoa > Mollusca > Cephalopoda > Sepiida > Sepiidae > Acanthosepion > Acanthosepion pharaonis. The sequence continues at coordinate 518,776 of CAHIKZ030005292.1, read as the reverse complement.
TGACGTTTGAATTCCGATTTCTAAGTTGAATTCTGGCGATCAACATATTAAACGATTTATTGTTGATTTTATCTTAAGGGGCAATAGTAGCTTTACAGATTTCAGCAGCACGATACAAGTCGAAACGTGTAAACTGTTTTATTACAGCGAAGGTGGAGGCTAGGAAACGTACTGATGGCAGAATGGTTATCAGCACACATAAAAAGGAATCGGCGACCTAAGTTCATATTTCATTTGGAACTGTTCGAACGAATCAAATTGAAAAAACATATAATTATTTTCTAAACGTAGCTTAGATGTGGCACAAGGCCGAAAGTAGGAAGTACCCAGTGACAATCGAACTCACTACGCAGTCGCAATTCTTCTAGCGAGACAAGCTTGCTAACCATTACACCGCCTCGAGGTGCCGATGGAAAAGACATATATCCTCATTTTAACAAACATTCTCAACACTGGTATTTCACGACGAATGAAAGTCTCTTTGTTATAAGAAGATCAGACGACAGCAGTTACTTCCAAAGACAAAGTTTACAACCAGTATTTATGCCCCCACATTATTCAAAAAGAAAACTGTTGAAATTTGACATAGTCCCCAATCATTTGGGTAATATACAAACATATGTTATAATGTCCCCAAGAGATCCTTATAAACATGATTCGTCGTTTCCCCTGCGTTGAATATGTCCTCGCATTGAACATAGTAGATGAATTGGGTCCGTTTAAATCTGGAGTCATAAACATGTCTTCTCCAGAAACAGATGAATCTCTATATTATATGTAAGACCCATTCTTTTGTTTCTCTTTATACTTTATTCGCTGTGTAGATATTAGCGATATATTATTCTCCGCGTGGGACACATGTATATAAGTGGATATAGTTTTTTTATATGTCTTGGTGGCATAAAAGTCCCTTTGAGAACAAAGCAGTTTCGTCATTTCTTTTCTTTTCAGCCGTTCCGTTCCGTCCGTGAATTACGGTGTTATTATATCACTGACATAATAATGTCCATAATGTGGGAAATACAAATGGGAGAATAAACCTTTCTACCATTGCTCTCCCCTGTTATCGTGGTGACCACGACGCCATATTATTTACCCGACATGTGATATTATCATCACCCATTAACTGCTGAGCGTGATGTATTATTATTTACTTCCATTATCAGTTTTTATTCAAATTTTACGATCAAAAGATCCGGTAGAGTAAAAAGGCTGCTAACTTACATCGTTTGATTTCGTTTTCTGCTAGCTTTAGAGTTGTTTTTTTTTCTATTTTTAGTACTTAATATAGCTTAGAGTAGTGTAGAAGTTATAATTCTTAGTTGTAACAACCGTTCCGAAGGGAAATCACTCTATGGACCACTGGAATGCCAATTTGCTATTTTTTGTATGTGGACACCCGGTAATGTTACATGAACCCCTAAGGTCTATATAAACCCCAGTTGAGAACTTACTGGTGTAAATAAAGAAAAGAAAGCTAAACTCCCACATATCAGTTCTCCTATCTAGCAGACTCGAGGATTTTATTTGTTTTCTAAGGCTTACCAACACTTTGTGGTTTATTTAAAGCAGAATTATATTTTTGGATTGTAATAATAATTCTTGTTTTGCGATTGAATATTGCATTAACATTTTTTAAAGAATAGCAATAATTTTTACCAGATACAATTCGTACTATTTAACTCATATCTGGGGAGAAGTTGGATTCATATCTTTCCTAAGGTTATTTGCCCGTGAGGAAATGTAATGAATACACGTGGACTTCTATCCCGGTTATTTGATTTCGCATTCCAAGTCCCTATTCAATACCCGCACATCCAAGATTTGAGGTAACAAAATACACGTGGTTCTACAGTAGAATGCTGAGAATATCATGGATGGAACATGTGAATAACGGGAAAATCATAACTTTCGTAATTAATGGCGTTGTTTGGATATATTTTCTGCGGATTTAACATTCACTTGTCTTGATGATTGCGCGCGCAATAAGTCCTCAGTTGCGCAAGAATAGAGACAAGTAAGAGTGGTAAAAAGGCCGTTAACAATGTAATCTTCCGCGCAAATCTAATCAGCAGCGAATGCATGAAAACAACCCCAGTAATGGGTGCCGTGCCATAACGCGAATGAGTCCGAATTTTTATTGTCGATAACTCCAAAACATTAGATTTTATCAAAATTAATTTGTTACTTTCGAATTAAGCATGTAAATTTACACCTAAATATAACTATTCGGGAAATTTTTATTAGATAATTAACGCGGGGCTTAAAAAGCAAATTACCCGAAAATATTCATAAAAATTGGTAGTAATATTTTTTTAAATAATAAAAATTTAATATAAAATTAAAAATTTACATTACAACTCAAAATAGATTTGAAATTATTATATGACAATATGTTTTGCTCTCATCTACCATGATAATTTCTTTTTTTTCTTTTATTTTTCAACGGTCGATATGTCTTATAAACTTTCTTATTGTTGCGTATTAAAATACTTTGAAGAGTATATTTCTCATTGTGCAAACGTATGCCAGCAATTGTTACGTAGGAAATTTTTTAGTTCATGTCTAAACAATGAACTCAAGTCTGAAATAAATCAAATGACTAAAATCAGAATCAAAATCGGAATTGTCCTGCTGGCGTAGTTATTTAACGTCCTAAGCACAATGAACTTTCCTGGGCAAGATAAAAGGATTAGATGAAGCTCTCTAGATACAGGAGTTACTAAAATGTCGTGCTGCATCCACTTTTGTTAGACAAGACAAGCAAGGTTAGATTCAGCTATCAGTTATAGACGTTGAGAAGCCATAAGAATGCTTAAAATAAGTTCTTGTACGAAAAATCACGTACATATCCATTCAGGGAATAAATAAATCGAACTGTTTGCAAATTCACGGCAGCCATCTTGATATTTGCTGCTAGCACTGAAATAACAAAGATTCGGACAGCGACTGAAGATTAATATCAATTAATTCAAATGGCAGACAGACGAACGGTCTCCATTCTGCTAGAATAAAAATTGTCTATCAATACAGTAAGATATTTTTATTCACAGAAAAATTGCTTATAAACGTGGATATATGTGATCAGTAATATCAAAAGTAGGCTGGAATCGACAGCAACAGAATAGGTCAGTGTCACGAATTAAAAGCTAAAAAAAGATTTGTTAAAAACGATATGCGATTGATAATGAAGTTATTGAAAAATGGATATTTTTCAACAATTTTTCCTATAATTCTTAAATAAAACTTTATGAAATTTTCCATAACAAAACTTTATCATTCAGAAAAATATTCTTCCAAATATACGAGGGTAAATAAAAAAAAGTATCTAAATTTTCGCCATGACATATCTTTAGGTTTGTCACACTGACTCCTGCGGAAAGTGCGGATAATTTTTTGACTTTATCACAAAATATAGAATTAATAGACTAGATTTCTTGGTATCCCCTTGGGTTGCCTAGTTTTGTGGTCATGTTATCGAAATTTGATTGCACAACTTTTCTTGCTGATATTACAGTGTACACATGGCCGCTCCGCCAGCAGTGTGCCCCAAGGAAGAACAAAGAGCAGTGATCGAGATCTGCAGTAAACATGCTACCTCACTGATGATAACTCGCCGGTTCACCATTTCCCTCCTTCGAGCTTGCTGAATATTCTCGTCAGTGGTGGAGTTTGGCGAGCGCCCTGCCCTTTCTTCATGTGTCACGCTTGTCCGGCCATTTTAAACTTCTCGATTCACTCATACACACTTTTACGTGGTAGAACACTGTCGCCGTGTTAAAAGCCTCCAATAAATTTCATCCCCTAACACACCTTCCAACCAGAGAAATTGGATCACTGATCTCCTTGATGCACACTGCTAGAGAAGCGGCCACGTTTACACTGTAAGAGCAGCTAGAAAACTGGTGCGATCAAGCACAACTTTCGATCACGTGACCCCAAGAGTACCAACTATAAACACGCATGAGCAGAAGGCAGTGTAACAAGCCCTAAGATATTTTATGACAAAAGTGCGGATTATTTTTGACTTTCCCTCGTATTATCCCAATATATTTAATAAATAGACTCGATTTTTTGGTATCTGTGGGGAAAATTGTGAAAATGGCCTACCTCAGAAACGCGTTCGAATCTGCGCAGTATGTAAACACTGGTTCTACCGGTTTAAAACATTAATTCCATTTATATTTTTACGCGCGCGCGAGTTTCCTCCTTCCTTTCACACTCGTTCCATTGTGCGCGCGTGTTTTCATGACCTTTCACTCACAGCTAAAACATAGCAGTAACCTACTTTTGCTCCTATCTGATTTGGACTCATAACAGATTTTGAATTTTCCCGCGCGTTTCGCGGCGTTTCAAACGGCCAGCGTTTGCAAGCCAGTTGCCTCTTAGCTTTCAACCGGACTGGATGGGCAACTATTTATTCCGTGCACTTAACCCATACGCGGGCCGGAATATCTTATTTTTTCAACAATGTCGACTGCACCTCTACCAAGACTTTTCTCCTTTGAAGCTGCCAACAGGTCGGACCCTTTTCTCCGTTTTCTACCAGAAGATGTTTTAGAGATACGCGACACTGTCGCGAGGAAAAGTTCGTATTCAACTAATGGCGTATTTTTATCCCTCGTCAGGGGCCTAATAAGTATAGGCAGGGGATGTCCTACTGAACGAACAAATTGCTAATCACAGGTCAGGACCTTTTTTCTCCGTTTTCTACCAGAAGACGTTTTTTTCTTCACACACGACACTGTCGTCGTAGAAACTTCGTGTTCAACAGGTGACTTAAACTTACCCCTGGCTTCATGAACCAAATAATACAGGCAGGGATAGTATTACCTTTGAACAAAAACATTTTTTTCGTCTTTCTCTTTGGGCTCGCCGTAAACCGTTCTACAACCATGCTTCGTTTCTCCCGGCTAGATGCCCAAGACCATATTTACCAGCAATACAATACAATTACCTCTGAACAAAACATTTTCGTCTTTCTCTTTGGGCTCGCCGTAAACCGTTCTACAAGACCATGCCTCCCCAACTAGATGCCCACAGCAGTCCAGAACATTTACCAGCGGTCAATTCAATGTTTCACCAAAAAAACTCTGAGACGACCGGTCATTCTTTATAACTTTGAACCTGTACATTAAAAAATATGCATAATCACTTACAACTTAAAATATCCACAGTGAGTACTCCTTTCTATCTGGATATCTGTGCACATTTTTTTTTCCGGAACTGTATAAAACTTTCTTTTCCCGCCTTTGGCCATCTTGTATTTCTATTTTGGCGCGGAACATATTCATTGATCCCGACCTTGGGATGAGTTTCTTGTTACTGTTTGATTAAAAAGTTTACTCATGTTTTATAAACAGATGTCTTTGTCATTTTTTATTCCGGCTATCTTAATATATTTTATTTTATGCACTTGTTGATTGACCCCTTTCCTCTCACTGTTCATTCACGCACACATTTATTTTTTTTTTACTTTGCTTGTAGACTCGGTAGTTTAATTGTGTGATTGTCTGGCACAATAAAAAGGCCACTTAGTAATAAACCAGCACTGCACCCTGCCGGGTCTGCAACAAGATTGGTGACTCCCGACGTGATGAACATGCAGCAAGATTGGCGAACTTGCTGACATTCTTCTGATCAATAAGATTGGTAACATACCAACTTGATTTTTGAGGAACACTTATGTAGTATATGAAAGACAGGTCATGTTCTTTCGGGTCAGATTTTAAAACCTAAACGTGCATAATTTTGATAGCCAGCATGACGTCTGAAACCGGAGAGTTCTCCGAGACTTTTATGTTATTATTTGTTAAATGTCTCCCGACATTTAATCCGGGAAACTATATGGAATTAACATTAATTCCATTTATATTTTTACGCGCGCGCGAGTTTCCTCCCTTCCTTTCACACTCGTGCGTGTGTGCGCGCGTGTTTTCACCCCAACCTTTCACTCACAGCTAAAACATAGCAGTAACCTACTTTGAGCTCCTACTGATTTGGACTCATAACAGATTTTGAATTTTCCCGCGCGTTTCGCGGCGTTTCAAACGGCCAGCGTTTGCAAGCCAGTTGCCTCTTAGCTTTCAACCGGACTGGATGGGCAACTCATTTATTCCGTGCACTTAACCCATACGCGGGCCGGAATATCTTATTTTTTTCAACAATGTCGACTGCACCTCTACCAAGACTTTTCTCCTTTTGAAGCTGCCAACAGGTCGGACCCTTTTCTCCGTTTTCTACCAGAAGATGTTTTAGAGATACGCGACACTGTCGCGAGGAAAAGTTCGTATTCAACTAATGGCGTATTTTATCCCTCGTCAGGGGCCCTAATAAGTATAGGCAGGGATGTCCTACTGAACGAACAAATTGCTAATCACAGGTCAGGACCTTTTTCTCCGTTTTCTACCAGAAGACGTTTTAGAGACACACGACACTGTCGTCGGCAGAAACTTCGTGTTCAACAGGTGACTTAAACTTACCCCTGGCTTCGAAACCAAATAATACAGGCAGGGATAGTATTACCTCTGAACAAAAAAATTTTTCGTCTTTCTCTTTGGGCTCGCCGTAAACCGTTCTACAAGACCATGCTTCGTTTCTCCCGGCTAGATGCCCACAGCAGTCCAGAACATTTACCAGCGGCCAATACAATATTACCTCTGAACAAAAACATTTTTCGTCTTTCTCTTTGGGCTCGCCGTAAACCGTTCTACAAGACCATGCTTCGTTTCTCCCGGCTAGATGCCCCACAGCAGTCCAGAACATTTACCAGCGGTCAATTCAATGTTTCACCAAAAAACTCTGAGACGACCGGTCATTCTTTATAACTTTGAACCTGTACATTAAAAATATGCATAATCACTTACAACTTAAAATATCCACAGTGAGTACTCCTTTCTATCTGTGCGCATTTTTTTCCGGAACTGTATAAAACTTTCTTTTCCCGCCTTTGGCCATCTTGTATTTCTATTTTGGCGCGGAACATATTCATTGATCCCGACCTTGGGATGAGTTTCTTGTTACTGTTTGATTAAAGTTTACTCATGTTTTATAAACAGATGTCTTTGTCATTTTTATTCCGGCTATCTTAATATATTTTATTTTATGCACTTGTTGATTGACCCCTTTCCTCTCACTGTTCATTCACGCACACATTTATTTTTTTTTACTTTGCTTGTAGACTCGGTAGTTTAGTGTGGTGTCTGGCACAAGGCCACTTAGTAATAAACCAGCACTGCACCCTGCCGGGTCTGCAACAAGATTGGTGACTCCCGACGTGATGAACATGCAGCAAGATTGGCGAACTTGCTGACATTCTTCTGATCAATAAGATTGGTAACATACCAACTTGATTTTTGAGGAACACTTATGTAGTATATGAAAGACAGGTCATGTTCTTTCGGGTCAGAGTTTAAAACCTAAACGTGCATAATTTTGATAGCCAGCATGACGTCTGAAACCGGAGAGTTCTCCGAGACTTTTATGTTATTATTTGTTAAATGTCTCCCGACATTTAATCCGGGGGAAGGCTATATGGAATTAACACATTAATTCCATTTATATTTTTACGCGCGCGCGAGTTTCCTCCCTTCCTTTCACACTCGTGCGTGTGTGCGCGCGTGTTTTCACCCCAACCTTTCACTCACAGCTAAAACATAGCAGTAACCTACTTTGAGCTCCTACTGATTTGGACTCATAACAGATTTTGAATTTTCCCGCGCGTTTCGCGGCGTTTCAAACGGCCAGCGTTTGCAAGCCAGTTGCCTCTTAGCTTTCAACCGGACTGGATGGGCAACTCATTTATTCCGTGCACTTAACCCATACGCGGGCCGGAATATCTTATTTTTTCAACAATGTCGACTGCACCCTCTACCAAGACTTTTTCTCCTTTTGAAGCTGCCAACAGGTCGGACCCTTTTCTCCGTTTTCTACCAGAAGATGTTTTAGAGATACGCGACACTGTCGCGAGGAAAAGTTCGTATTCAACTAATGGCGTACTTTTTATCCCTCGTCAGGGGCCCTAATAAGTATAGGCAGGGATGTCCTACTGAACGAACAAATTGCTAATCACAGGTCAGGACCTTTTCTCCGTTTTCTACCAGAAGACGTTTTTAGAGACACACGACACTGTCGTCGGCAGAAACTTCGTGTTCAACAGGTGACTTAAACTTACCCCTGGCTTCCGAACCAAATAATACAGGCAGGGATAGTATTACCTCTGAACAAAAACATTTTTCGTCTTTCTCTTTGGGCTCGCCGTAAACCGTTCTACAAGACCATGCTTGTTTCTCCCGGCTAGATGCCCACAGCAGTCCAGAACATTTACCAGCGGCCAATGCCAAAACATTTTCGTCTTTCTCTTTGGGCTCGCCGTAAACCGTTCTACAAGACCATGCTTCGTTTCTCCCGGCTAGATGCCCACAATGTCCAGAACATTTACCAGCGGTTCAATGTTTTTCAAAAAAAAACTCTGAGACGACCGGTCATTCTTTTATAACTTTGAACCTGTACATTAAAATATGCATAATCACTTTGAACTTAAAATATCCACAGTGAGTACTCCTTTCTATCTGTGCGCACATTTTTTCCGGAACTGTATAAAACTTTCTTTTCCCGCCTTTGGCCATCTTGTATTTCTATTTTGGCGCGGAACATATTCATTGATCCCGACCTTGGGATGAGTTTCTTGTTACTGTTTGATTAAAGTTTACTCATGTTTTATAAACAGATGTCTTTGTCATTTTTATTCCGGCTATCTTAATATATTTTATTTTATGCACTTGTTGATTGACCCTTTCCTCTCACTGTTCATTCACGCACACATTTATTTTTTTTACTTTGCTTGTAGACTCGGTAGTTTAGTGTGGTGTCTGGCACAAGGCCATGTAATGGCACAAGGCCAACTTGGTGACTTAGTAATAAACCAGCACTGCACGCTGCCGGGTCTGCAACAAAACTGGTGACCTCCCGACGTGATGAACATGCAGCAAGATTGGCGAACTTGCTGACATTCTTCTGATCAATAAGATTGGTAACATACCAACTTGATTTTTGAGGAACACTTATGTAGTATATGAAAGACAGGTCATGTTCTTTCGGGTCAGAATTTTAAAACCTAAACGTGCATAATTTTGATAGCCAGCATGACGTCTGAAACCGGAGAGTTCTCCGAGACTTTTATGTTATTATTTGTTAAATGTCTCCCGACATTTAATCCGGGAAGGCTATGGAATTAACACATTAATTCCATTTATATTTTTTACGCGCGCGCGAGTTTCCTCCTTCCTTTCACACTCGTGCGTGTGTGCGCGCGTGTTTTCACCCCAACCTTTCACTCACAGATAAAACATAGCAGTAACCTACTTTGAGCTCCTACTGATTTGGACTCATAACAGATTTTGAATTTTCCCGCGCGTTTCGCGGCGTTTCAAACGGCCAGCGTTTGCAAGCCAGTTGCCTCTTAGCTTTCGACCGGACTGGATGGGCAACTCATTTATTCCGTGCACTTAACCCATACGCGGGCCGGAATATCTTATTTTTTCAACAATGTCGACTGCACCCTCTACCAAGACCTTTTTCTCCTTTTGAAGCTGCCAACAGGTCGGACCCTTTTTCTCCGTTTTCTACCAGAAGATGTTTTTAGAGATACGCGACACTGTCGCGAGGAAAAGTTCGTATTCAACTAATGGCGTACTTTTATCCCTCGTCAGGGGCCTAATAAGTATAGGCAGGGATGTCCTACTGAACGAACAAATTGCTAATCACAGGTCAGGACCTTTTTCTCCGTTTTCTACCAGAAGACGTTTTTAGAGACACACGACACTGTCGTCGGCAGAAACTTCGTGTTCAACAGGTGACTTAAACTTACCCCTGGCTTCGAACCAAATAATACAGGCAGGGATAGTATTACCTCTGAACAAAAACATTTTTCGTCTTTCTCTTTGGGCTCGCCGTAAACCGTTCTACAAGACCATGCTTGTTTTCCCGGCTAGATGCCCACAGCAGTCCAGAACATTTACCAGCGGCCAATACAATCCTCTGAACAAAAACATTTTTCGTCTTTCTCTTTGGGCTCGCCGTAAACCGTTCTACAAGACCATGCTTCGTTTCTCCCGGCTAGATGCCCACAGCAGTCCAGAACATTTACCAGCGGTCAATTCAATGTTTCACCAAAAAAAAAAAGACTCTGAGACGACCGGTCATTCTTTTTTATAACTTTGAACCTGTACATTAAAAATATGCATAATCACTTACAACTTAAAATATCCACAGTGAGTACTCCTTTCTATCTGTGCGCACATTTTTTTTCCGGAACTGTATAAAACTTTCTTTTCCCGCCTTTGGCCATCTTGTATTTCTATTTTGGCGCGGAACATTTTCATTGATCCCGACCTTGGGATGAGTTTCTTGTTACTGTTTGATTAAAGTTTACTCATGTTTTATAAACAGATGTCTTTTGTCATTTTTATTCCGGCTATCTTAATATATTTTATTTTATGCACTTGTTGATTGGACCCCTTTCCTCTCACTGTTCATTCACGCACATTTATTTTTTTTACTTTGCTTGTAGACTCGGTAGTTTAGTGTGGTGTCTGGCACAAGGCCACTGCTACCGGGCCTAACAAAATAATAAACCAGCACTGCACCCTGCCGGGTCTGCAACAAAATTGGTGACCTCCGACGTGATGAACATGCAGCAAGATTGGCGAACTTGCTGACATTCTTCTGATCAATAAGATTGGTAACATACCAACTTGATTTTTGAGAACACTTATGTAGTATATGAAAGACAGGTCATGTTCTTTTCGGGTCAGAGTTTAAAACCTAAACGTGCATAATTTTGATAGCCAGCATGACGTCTGAAACCGGAGAGTTCTCCGACTTTTATGTTATTATTTGTTAAATGTCTCCCGACATTTAATCCGGGGAAAACTATATGGAATTAACACATTAATTCCATTTATATTTTACGCGCGCGCGAGTTTCCTCCCTTCCTTTCACACTCGTGCGTGTGTGCACGCGTGTTTTTCCCCTTTCTTTCACTCACAGCTAAAACATAGCAGTAACCTACTTTGAGCTCCTACTGATTTGGACTCATAACAGATTTTGAATTTTCCCGCGCGTTTCGCGGCGTTTCAAACGGCCAGCGTTTGCAAGCCAGTTGCCTCTTAGCTTTCAACCGGACTGGATGGGCAACTCATTTATTCCGTGCACTTAACCCATACGCGGGCCGGAATATCTTATTTTTTCAACAATGTCGACTGCACCCTCTACCAAGACTTTTTCTCCTTTTGAAGCTGCCAACAGGTCGGACCCTTTTCTCCGTTTTCTACCAGAAGATGTTTTAGAGATACGCGACACTGTCGCGAGGAAAAGTTCGTATTCAACTAATGGCGTACTTTTATCCCTCGTCAGGGGCCTAATAAGTATAGGCAGGGATGTCCTACTGAACGAACAAATTGCTAATCACAGGTCAGGACCTTTTTCTCCGTTTTCTACCAGAAGACGTTTTTAGAGACACACGACACTGTCGTCGGCAGAAACTTCGTGTTCAACAGGTGACTTAAACTTACCCCTGGCTTCGAACCAAATAATACAGGCAGGGATAGTATTACCTCTGAACAAAAACATTTTTCGTCTTTCTCTTTGGGCTCGCCGTAAACCGTTCTACAAGACCATGCTTCGTTTCTCCCGGCTAGATGCCCACAGCAGTCCAGAACATTTACCAGCGGTCAATTCAATGTTTCACCAAAAAAAACTCTGAGACGACCGGTCATTCTTTATAACTTTGAACCTGTACATTAAAAATATGCATAATCACTTACAACTTAAAATATCCACAGTGAGTACTCCTTTCTATCTGTGCGCACATTCTTTTTCCGGAACTGTATAAAACTTTCTTTTCCCGCCTTTGGCCATCTTGTATTTCTATTTTGGCGCGGAACATTTTTCATTGATCCCGACCTTGGGATGAGTTACTTGTTACTGTTTGATTAAAGTTTACTCATGTTTTATAAACAGATGTCTTTGTCATTTTTATTCCGGCTATCTTAATATATTTTATTTTATGCACTTGTTGATTGACCCCTTTCCTCTCACTGTTCATTCACGCACACATTTATTTTTTTTACTTTGCTTGTAGACTCGGTAGTTTAGTGTGGTGTCTGGCACAAGGCCACTTAGTAATAAATCAGCACTGCACCCTACCGGGCCTGCAACAGTCCTTCCAACTGTAAAAAAAAACCAAAATGGCGGCGCCTTCGTTTTATGCCAGTGGTCTCGGTCAGTTAACGTGAAATCTCGTTGCCTCGTGATTCGCGTGCAATCGTATGGTTGGTCCGCAACTGTATAAAGCAGGCCTGTTTCAACTGTTTCCTGACATGAAGGCTTTCGGCTCGAACTCTGGTTTCTGGTCAGAATTGCGGATAATCACAGATCATACTTTTAAGGGTAAAAAGGTTGAATTGTTTGACAATAATGGAAGTTCTTGCTTTTTACAATGGACAATTTCTTGCATTGACATACAGTTAAGTTTTGAGTTTCTAAAACCTTTTAAAGTCTTTTATTTTACTTTTTTTATTTGTTTCTCTTCTTTTTACTTTTTCTACTTTTCCGTTTTTGCGAGTTTTTACCCTCCCCATTGTTTTGTTTGTTTGTATATCTTTGGTTTACTATTTCCTTTGTTTGAATTATCTTTGGTTGCCCAAATTTTTTCTTCCATTTTATTTTCTGTTTGATGGATTTTGGAGAAAAGCAATGTTTTAAAAAAAACGTCTCCAAGAAAAGAATACAAAAAAAATTCGTTTGGTTTTAACTCAAAATGGCCGACATTTAGGAAACGTAAACATGATCAACCAACACCTCCGGTGCAAAGTCAAAATTTGTCGCCAGCGAAAACTCAGGCCTGGTCCGAGAGTGGACTGAAGAAAAAGACCTAAAGTATTACGAAGAACAACGACAGAAATACGAAGAGTACGTGAAGGGGAAATGAGTTTATCACAATCATCCGGAGGCCTTGGACGCTATCAAGGTCAAAGTTATCTCTGCTAACATCGGATGTCAAAACCCATAGACTGATTGAGATGAGCAGAGACAATGTAGAGGATGCTCTAAAGACTTTTCAAGATTGCTCCCCAAAATGTTAGCCCGCAGAAGTATGCCATGTGGGACATTCTGCTTTTTTCGGTCAAGAGGCGAAGCAGCTGGCTGGAAACAATTGACCACAACAAACTTTCCAAACAGAATACATGGGGACGAGAAAGACGCGGATTTCGGTTCACGGCGTTCCAACCCCATTACCCAGGACAGAATAGGAGCGTTTTTCGCAAATTTGGCCAAATAGAGGAAGTCAGTGCGATTCAGATCTCAAGTCTGGCATAAACGGAGACATGGTGCTCCAGGTAGTCCTGGATAGGACAACTCCCAGGACATACCAAATTTCTGTTGACTTGCCATTTGAGAAGAAATCCTGGTCCTTTGTGTTACTACTCCGTGTTGTTGGGCGTATGGTTTTGGGGCACATGGCAAAGGAGTGCCCCAGGAAAAAGGCTCTCAGCAGCAGACTACAAAAAATACTCCAGCAGCAGTAACAGCAATTTAGAAATTTCAGACAAAAAGGAAAAGGCTGGCCCGGGAGCCTGGACGGAGGTGGGGAAAGGGGAAAAGTGGTGTTCCACCCCCTCCTCCAGTGCGGAAGGAGAAACAAGAACAACAAAAACCCCAGCAGCAGCAGCAGCAGCAGCCACAGCAGAAGCAATTTAAAGAGAAGCATTTTTTAGCAACAACCTCCTCCAGCATCAGAAACACCAGTTCTTTCAGCAACAAAACTGCAGCAACAAGATCAGCAGAAACAGCAAAAACCGGAACAGCAGAAGCAGCAGCAGCAAAAGGCAGCAACACCTCCACAAGGAGAAGCAGGTCAGAAGAAACATCAATGGAGGTAGATAAAATGCCTCCACCGCGAACGCCGTCCCTGAAAAGGAGCAGGGAGGAAGATCCAGAGGAAACAGAACAGTCTGGCCGAAGCAGAGAGGAGCAAGCATGGACAAAAAAAGGCGGCGTTCCTTCCCGGCTTCTCTGCCAATAAGAGAAAAGCCCCAAAGCTAGGAGCGTCCCTTCTTCCCCTTCCCGTTTTCCAACCCCTCTTCCCCCATTACACCCCTAAGTTCACTGGCTACTTCCCGCACGCGTCCATTTCCACCCCTCCCACCGTGATAGGGAGAAGGAAAAGAAAAGAAAAAATACTTCCCGGTCCAGAGGGGATCTGTAAAGTGATAAGGAGGAGGCAAAACAAGTACTATCAAAACAAAAAAGGGGCCTCTTAGGGCCCCTATTTAAGTTTAACGAGGTGGATGGGAAATCGGTAGAAGACCCACGAAACTTCCCTAACGCCCCAGGTGTCATCACCGTCGTAAGAGACACCCATACTTCCTCTACATGGAGCCATATATGTCCAGGCCACTTCTTATCCGAAAATAAGGGTAATGGAGAAAATAATGAAGACCTCAAAAGATGAGACATTTTTTGCTCTGGGAGGGTCCTGGTTCTGCTCCATCCCTCTTTGTACTGGCCATAAAATTAAAATTACCCCACGGACGTTGGCGGTGGTTGTCCTGGGGGTCGTATGACGACCGAGTTGGGTACAGGAAACCTGGGACAGTCCGTTGGGGTCCTTACCGCTGCAGATTTCCGCCCGGGTTTTTTAGGTTAATTCTGTTCTTTTATATTTTACAGGACTTAGAAGATGTCAGTTGGTGAGATAGCCCGTTGAATGTGGAAAGGGCTTAGGGATCAGGGTAAGGCTGCCTGCCTGCTCAGGACCTTCTGTCCCTGGATGTGGATATTGCCGCGATCGAAGAGACACACTTTGTTTGCAGTGCCGATGCATGTGTGCTGGAGAACGACTTTGTCGTCTACTCAGCATATGGGGACCGGTTTGCCAGAGGGTTTCTTTGCTTGTCAGACGGACTCTTGATGCGAAGGTGGACCTTGTGCATACCGGATGCCGAGGGCCGGTTGATCGTGGCCGATATTGCCGTGAAAAAGTGGTTCGTTCCGAGTCGTTGCGGTTTATGCGCCCAATGACCAGGAGGAGCGGGTCTCGTTTTTTCGGCAGTTGGGGCCATTCCTGGTTGATTCAACGCGCCTTGTTTTAATGGGGGACTGGAATGCCATCCCTGACTCCAAGTTAGACAGGGGTGGGGAGCTAGTGGGAGGAAGGGGCGATCGTAGCCTGGTTGATCTGATCAACGATTATGGTCTCGTCGATGAATGCCGGGTCGATCATCCCGGGGGAAAATGTGGACGTGGGCTCTTGGTTGGCCTTCTGACAGGGTGGTTAGCTACCTTTGACAGGATGTTGGTTAGAAGAGCCGACATAGATCTACTAGGTTGCCCTACGTTCCACTGGTAGGCTACACGGACCACAAACTGGTTTGTGCCTGTGGGCGTTAGACCATAGGCCTAGAATGGCTGGTTACTGGAAGTTCAATCCAGTCTTTACTGGACAGGCAGGACTTCCGGGAGCAGCTAACTAGATTAGTGCAGGAGAGCTAGTGGGGGCGGGTTATCGGGAATAGGTGGTGGGAAACCTTAAAGTAGGATTAGGTCTTTCACCACTGATTTAGCAGCAAACGGCTCGCTCTAGATAGAGCTGGAAAGGTGAAGACACTTTAAAGCTAGTTACACCTGGCGGTGGCTGGGGATCCCCTAGAGATAGCCTTAGCTAGGGGAGGCCCTGGATCGTTTGAATAGCGAGCGGTACATGGGCCAGGTAATTGGAACATAAGTTAAGCAAGATGTCTTCCGAAGCGAACTTGGGCGCAGATCTGCGCAGGGAAGAGGTTCGTCGAGGTGGCGATCGTTACATTCGTGAAGTCGAGTCCCCGGAGGGGCATACTCTTCGGGCCACTGACGACATGTGCGAGGCGTTTCGGCGCCATTTCGAGAGCCGGTTTACTGAAGGATTGATTGGTGACGGATGAGTTCTTGTGGTGAATGAGTAAATTGTAATGTATGAATGGGTCGTGAGTCAGATTAGCTAGGTATAAGATAGTTAGTGTTGACCAGCCTTTTCCCCCTCCCCTTTTTTGGCCTTGTGCCGCAATTGTAACCTTTGTTGCAATAAATCCTCAGAAGGCTTTCGGCTCGTGAGAAGGTTGGACGTGCGACACCGGTTTTCTTTGTGCCTACCTGCTATCACCAGTTGAATTGTTGAGTTACACACCACAGTATCCTCGTGGGTTCTTAAATTGCCCAGTCGTCGCTCCAGGTAAATATCTCGCCGTCAGAAGAATACAGTTAACCCATGGAGCCTAAAGCTTTACAAAAAGTCCCCGATGGGTGAAGGTATGGACTATTTTTTTTTTTTTACCTCTTTTCCCACATGTGGGACTTTAATAAACTTTAAACTCGACCCTGTGACACATTGTATTTTGGTGGGCAGTTTGGTGGGTAAA
This sequence comes from Acanthosepion pharaonis, assembly GCA_903632075.3. Classification (NCBI taxonomy): domain Eukaryota; kingdom Metazoa; phylum Mollusca; class Cephalopoda; order Sepiida; family Sepiidae; genus Acanthosepion; species Acanthosepion pharaonis. The sequence goes on along the minus strand of CAHIKZ030005292.1, from coordinate 502,319 downwards.
CTGGGCTAATTTTACAAGTCCATCGCTAACTTTTAGTAGTGCAGTCGAATTTGTAATTCAGTTTGCATGAAATTTTACAAGCAATTTCTCATTAAATTGTTAGATTTTACCTTAAAGAAAATGTGTGTCCATTTTAAGATTTGATTGCTTGATTATGCAGCATATCAACCTCCATGGGTTATTTAATGCTTGAATCGAAATATTTTGAATGTAATTTTATGCGTTCAACTACAGATATTTTTTTATGTAATTTTATACTTTCTGAATAAAGATATGTTTTTCAAATATATATTTCGTAGATTTTATTGTCCTTTCTCTTAAGAGAAAGGACAATAAAAGAACAAGTTTTTGGAAAACAGAAAATGGTGATTGTCATTGCATTTATTTTTTATAAGTTTAAAAGTAGTAAATTCGAGCTTACTTACCGAACGATCCTCTGTGGCTGAATCGGTTAAAAGGCACGTCAGGCTATATGATGGTTCCGTATAGGATACAGGTTCGAATCCTGTTGGAGGATGAATATTTTCGATGAAAAGTTTCTCGGATATTCAGGCCGGTAAATGTTGTTTAATACTGTTTATTATAAACAGAGAATTTAAATTTTGTATATTTGTATCTATAAAGGAATGTAAATATATATATATATATATATATATTTATACCCCTTATAATAACTTGAAGAAATCGGTAATCACACTTCTCGGCCTCTTTCTCTCTAGGTGTGATTCGTCATCGCTTCCCGGCGTCCTCATATAATACACCCACTTCCGCAATTTGATAGAAGCATCGTTCGCCACATAGGTTAACGTCTTACTAGAATCTTTCAAGTATTACGCTAACTGATCGTAGTGCAGCATCCGTTGACATTACGCCATATCAGAACTTGTCCTGGAACAGATTAAAGAAAGGGGAAACGTTTTCTATCATACACAACACCAAACTATCATTTTCTGTTATGGATTTGACAAATTATTCATTTTTATTTCAAGGAAATTCGAAGCCTTGTCTGATCTGCGGCCCCTTTTATCGGAAAACAGCGATGAAAACCCGACAGTACAACGGTTTGCTTTGCTTCCTTTCGTATCTCATTAGAAAGTCACTCAGACGCCGATCCGCTCTTAAATTTTGCAGTTTGTCTGACAGTCTGGCGTGAGGCGAGGTCTCGTGTTATGGTGCCGAAAATAGAGTGATTAACTGTTGTTCCTTGATGAATCTATGAGTCAAAGATGGCATATCAGACAGACGTCTTCCATTAGCGCTAGCTAGTTCCACCGTTTATAAGGAAAAAGAAATTATTCCCTCGAGAAAGAAAGAAAGCAGGAAGGAAGAAAGAAAGAAAGAAAGCAGAAAGGAAGGAAGGAAGAAAATGAAAACATTAATGAAGCGATAGATAGATAGATAGATAGATAGATAGATAGATATGATCAGACTGAGATAGATAGATAGATAGATAGATAGATAGATAGATAGATAGATAAAAGGATAACTGAATGACCAAATGGAAAAATCTCCGCCATAACCTGTTTTTTTCCTAGAAGAAACTTTTCCAGACTTTTAAAAGTATTTGGCTGGAGAAAAATACAAAAAATCTCCAGTTACTATTCTATATCGAAAATGTTAAAGCCACGGTGACGTATAGCTATAAATTTAAAATTTAAAATGCCTAACTGAACAGTATTTTTTGTTTTTCCCAATATTCTTTTTTTAGATAGATAGACTTATTGATTGAGATAGATAGATAAACAGATAGATAGATAGATAAACAGATAGATAGATAGATAGATAGATTAAGATATTGTTTGAATTGGTCATTTGATTTTTCTTATCTTTCTTTGTCTCTTCCCAGAAGTAACTATAATCTCGCCCGGTTCATACTTCTCCTCCTTCTCTTGAACAGGAGTAGAGGCTCATTCCTTGTTTCCTGTTTAGGAAGGGGTTACCAGTTCCTTTTCTTTTCTCAGACCTTAATAGTGGTGCTGTCATGATTTTTTTTTTTTTTGTGATATCTGTGGATAGTGGGTACGTCTCTTCATACTGAGTGTACCGGGTTGGCATTTTTCTCGTTACTGCATCCGACTGGTAGTTAAGAGCCCGAACTCTTGCGTAGCGTCTAGAGAGCCTGCTCTAATCAGCAGTCGCATAATATCAGGTTTCTGGCACCGCATGGAAGGAAGTTTCTGTAAGCATCTTCGGTGGGCATCCCTGGGGCCACATTATATTGCAATCTGTGCCAGTTCCCTTCCCGCACATGTTACATTAGACAACCGTCTGCTATTACTGCCATAGGCCTTTTCCTCACCAAAATAACACACCATGAGCAAAGATATAAAACTAAACCAGCTCAACAAAAAAAAAATCACCCATACCCCTCAACCTTACTTTCTACAACATTCGAAGAATTCGTACCAATTTCTGCAGTGTGGAATTCTTCCTCTTCGAAAAGTCTCCCGGCATCCTAGCTCTCTGCGAATTAATCTTAAATCTTCAATCCCCTCACCTGATTTCTTGAACCATTACAGGACGATTGTTTGATTTAATCCAATCATTCAAATCATGAAATGAAGGTCGTCCTGCACGTGCTCACTTCCAGATACTTTCACATGAATGCGAGTGACCCAACCCCAACGCGCTATACTGGGTCCTACGTGGTTTCTCATCTTCATCAATGATCTTCCTGATGTCATCAGTTCCCACATAGTCAGTTATACAAATGACATCGCCATTTACTCCTGTCTCAATAGCAAATCTGTCAGAGCTGACAAAGTTAACATGGCTTCTGCTCTTGAAAAGGACCTCCAATCAGTATTTAACTGAGTCAGGAAATGGCTTGTAAATTTGAATGCCTCCAAAACAAAACTGCACTGATTTAACCAGCCTAGGGAAACTTCCCCGCCATCAGCATGGATGATGCTTGATTCCAGTAGAGCAACAACACACTGCACCTCCTTGGCCTCACTTGGACTCAAATGGCTTGAAGTGGAATGACTACATCGAATCAAGAGCTGCATCTACTGCAAGGAAAGTTGGCTCATTGTGTCGTGCAAGACAGTTTTTCTTTTCAGAGTCCATCTTGCACATTTATAAATCTACTATTCATCTAGGCATTGAATATGGTTGCCATATCTTGTCTGGTGATTCTGGTATTCATCTCGAGGTTCCTGACAAAAACCTAAGAACCTTCCGCAATGGAATCGATCCTGACTTGGCATCTCGATATGATTTCCCTCTGTCCTTTCTAAAAAATATTTCCATGGTAACTGCTCTGACGAGCTTTTTTCCCTGGTGCACGGACTACATAAATTTAAGCGTGATACTAGATTGGCATGTAGGTCCCACACTTTTACAGTTGAAATGGTTAAATGTAACCGCCACTTCTACTCCAACAGATTCTTTCCTTACACTTCCCACCTGTGGAACTCCCTTTCGTTCACTGTCTTTCCTGATAACTATAATCTTCAAAAAGTTAAATGCAACGTCAATTGACATCTTCTTGAATCCCGTTCATGCGTGCGTTAAACAGCAACAAATTTTTAAAAATTGCTGATTAATTCTATCATAACTTTGTAAATATATATATATATATATATATATATATATATATAGATAGATAGATATAAATGTAAATATAAACTAAATAACGCGATATTAGCAATTATATATGCGTGTGATAACGTACATATACAGTTGAGCAAATAAATATTTATTTAAGGTGTAAACAAAACAGTGCTCAATGTAGTTAAACAGAGCTATGAAGTATATATTAATAAATACGCATATACCTACGTTTGTATTTCAAATACTTTCACGTTTACCTAATTCATCAGGCACAAATAGTAAATGAACTGTTTAATACAGTTGTTTTTTTAACCATTTGTGCCTGATGAGTTGGGTAAACCATGAAACTCTGAGTTGCAGTACATACGTAGGTATATGTGTATTTTATTAATATATATTTCACATTTCACCTCGAGTCCTTGTATATCAGATCCCGTGAGCCTTCCCTTTGTAAACAGAGTGAATGCTTGCTGTGTCTGAATATTATTGGACTCTGGTTTCTTGAAATTCATAATTTTTTTCCCCCATTCGATTACATTCGTTAATTAAAAATTAATTTACACGCAGAATAAATAAACTTGATAAGTCCTGGGACGAAACCGGTTTTTATTTTAGTTTTTGCTTTTAAAAATGCCTTATAAATATTGTCTTATCCTATCCTATTTTGTACCACGAAAACCTTATATATATATATATATATATATATATATATATATATATATATATTGTTTAAAATTTGCTATATTTATAGGCAAAGAGAGATCAATATTGTCGTTGTATAGTTTATAGATTGATTGATCGATTGATTCGTTATCTTTGGGTGATCAAACCTTTGGAAGTTTTTTAAAATCAGGGAATATCTTTAGAGTGTAAGAAGTTTTGGGGAGATAATAATAGCTTTAGTGATACGAGTCTTACTAATTAATCCATAGCTCGAGGAGAAGAGGTGGATTCATGCCTCTTCCAATATAACGAACCCAAAGGGAATTCGAACTCGACATTCCGATTAAAAATTCCGAGCCATTATCCATTACACAAATCGCACATCCAAGGTTACAACATCTGGTATTCCCAAGCGGTCACCCATCTACTTACTGACTAGTCTTGACCGATAGTTTCAACGTGATGTGGCCATTAGCCTATGTCGTTTATAGATATAGTCAATGTAGAGATTGTTGTCTCAATACTGCATGATGATTGCCATTTTTCAACTTCAGTCGTTATGCAATTTTCTCATTGCTTTTTTCTTTTAGAATCTTGAACATCATTGTTTTGTTTACTTTTAATTGTTTTAATAACGATTTTATTCGATTGGAAGGTTTTTTTTCTTGTCGCTAGCCAACAGAATTACGCATACTTCTGCTAAACTCTTCGATATCATTCTAAATATAAAGCATTTCTCCAACAATCTTTTTGTCTTTTTCGTATTTCGGTGAACCTAATATACGGAAGCCTAAAATCACAATCTCTTTAATAATATTTTAGTGGTTTTATGTGTATTCCAATGTTGTATTTTTTTACTATTTTTGATTATCTGTTTTCCTTGCCTTTGTACGAGGGTTATCCTCAATGCACGAATGACTAAAGACTAAGCTATTACAAGTATATTCCACACGGCTTAATCACGAAAGCAAAATCTTTATCTATTGTTAATACTATTATATTGATTTTCTGGTATGTAACGATGCCAGCAAAAAAACGGTCCTTCTCTGTCAATGTTTCTTCGTATTCTTGCCGTATTTTATAGAACTGTCCACTGTCTTTTTTCTATTCTTTTTTCGATTAATATTTGTTAAAGAGACCTAAGAAACATTCCTACAGCCGGGATAATTAATGATTCAATAGCCATGTACACACACACACACACACACACACACACACACACACATATATATATATATATATATATATATATATATATATATATATATATATATATATAGTAGAGCCTGGCGTTGCCAGGATGTAACAGTAAGAGATAGATCAAGTATTGACCATCATAAAGACAGAAAAAAATAAAATTGACAAAGATTATTGTTTAAGGTTGACGGACACGCATGTCTTAATTAGTTTTCTTTTTTTTTGTTTTTTTTTTTTACGAATTAGTCAAACCCAAATTCAAACAAAAACATTGTTTACAATCGTTATGAGTCTATCGATTGGTGAATAGAATTTTATTATAAACAATTGTCTTGTAAATGGAATTTTTAAAGCATTCTGAATGTAAATAAAGAAAAAGTGTGCAAGGCAATAAGAAATACTACCTGCCGAAAAAAAAAAAGTGGATGTTTGTTTTATCGGCTGAAAATGTAAGAAACTGATCCCATATATAAAGGAACACACACACACACACACACACACACACACACACACAAAACACACAAAACAACCTGGGGTTTTTAACCTAAGTCACTCCACGGAATCGCTAAAACATAGAGCATAGTCTGATGAAAAAGACGCCAAAGTTTATGAAAACAAAATTTTATCGTCAAAATGCTTATGTTTTTATGAAGAGGATAGACTAAATTTTTTTTTAATTATTTTTTTAAATTTTCCATCTTTTTTTAGAATATTCTAAATTTTGATTTAAAAACCTTGTTTCTCTTTGTCGCAACAAGGGGTAGTAAATAACATAGATAATTTCTAGCGCGTTTTTTGTATTTACACATTAATTTGGAAAATCTTGCAAAAATAAAAATAATTGTCAGATGTTAATGAAACTTTCAGAAACTATTCACAGATGATCGAAATTATTATAAATGTTTTTTTTTATTAAAGTCATGGCAGAAATATTTTTTTTATATTTATTCACACCCCATAACTAATTTTATGAAAAACTCTAGAAATTCGAGACCATCGGTTTTAGTGATTACAATAGTTAAAAGCACAAGGCTTTGAAGAATGCAAATCATGTTTTTTTTTTTTTTTTTTTTTTTTTTTTGGCCAACGTACCTGAAAATCAGCTGTGAATTGTATCATACAAAACTCAATAAAACAAATATATTATTTAGTTTCAAATGCTTTTATTTGTTTTAATTTGTTTTTATGAATATGGACAATATTTTCTGAAAGCAAAAAATTTTTTCAATGAAAATTGAATTTTTAATACAATTATTTCTTATTTCTTTAATTTTAAAAAGATTTTAAAAAAATGTTTAAATTGAATTTTAAAAAATAGTTTAACATTAGTTAAAAGCAACATCAACCTTTCAAAATGTCCGTGTGAGATTGTCATTGTCTAGCGCTTTGAAAATTGTATAATTTGGACCAATGAGATTAGCCATGGTAATTAAGAAATGTAATTTTTGTGTTTATAGTCGGACAGTAATTATCAAGTACGGAAGACCAACCAGAATACAATTTAGTTGCATTATTTGAGTTCAGCATTGTTCTCCGCTGTTAAGCCCTTTTTACTTTTTACCGAAACACATATGGAGAAGTTAATTTGAGTTTTCAATTTCAACTGAGAAGGGTACCTACAAGTAACAGTATCATCTTATGAAATTTAACTACTGCTAAACTTTAATTTATATGATCTTATTTTATATTAATCTCAGTTATGACATTTTTCCATAAATGAAATATCAAAATTAATAATAAAATAAATGGAAATACAAATAACACAGTAAAATGTAATAAATGTACATAAAATTATAGTATTTTATGTAATACTTCTGATAAAATTTCATAAGAAAGGTACCTAAATTAATTAGATACTTTTTTCTTATGAAATTTAATCTCACTATTAACAGTCTTATATTTTAATTTCTTTATATTTTCCATAAAGCATCGTAAACGTAAAAATGAAAGCTAAGTACAAAAAAAAAAAAAATTAGAGCGCTGAAAGTTTTCCTTAAAAGTAACAAAGTAAATAATTTGTTCACTTAAATAATTTCACTTCCTTCCATCCGTAGAAAGAATTCTCCTCCCGTAAATTATCTAAACGTCATGAATGTGCCTTTCGTCAATCGTCAAGCGACGCGAAAGGTTATGACCTACTTTGTTTTATTTTCAAATTACATTTTTTCGGCGCAGAAGCTAAGTTAAGCTTGGTTCAAAATATTTTAAATAAACAGTATAATTTCTTTTTTTATTAAAATCAGTTTTTTTGAAAAATGATAATTGATTTTTAAAAGAATATCAAAGTCAGATTTTAATCTTTTTTATCAAATCGAAAAAATGATTGAAAATGATTATGTCCTTTTTTTTTGACCAAAAAAAACAATATTTTTAACGAAAATTTCAGACGTGCTAGGAACGATTAAAAATGTAAAAAATACCCCAAAATACTTTGATCTTTCCTCTTTAATAATAATATGAACATTAGACGATAAAATTTTGTTTTCGTCAAGTTCGGCGTCTTTTTCATCATGCTATGCTCTTTTGTTTACATTTTCGTGGGTGAGTTGTCCCCCCTTTCATTCTCACGATGTGTCTTAATCGTGTTTTCAAACAACTGTTTTTCCCATTTTCGGCCCCGTTAGAACCACCACAAGGTAATTTTATGTAGTCCTGTGAAGTTTTGTTGAAATCGGCTAAAAAATGTAGGAAATTCGATCCAACATATAAACGTTACAGACACACACACACACACACACACACACACACACACACACACACAATCTGCGTTTTATAATAAGTAAGATATATATATATGTGTGTGTGTGTGTGTGTGTTTTTCTCTGTAAAATTTCTCCGCATTTGTTTGAAAGATCTTCTTCTTCTTCTTCTTTATTATTATTATTATTATTATTATTATTATTATTATTATTATTATTTACGTATGTTATGTTTCCTGCTTTGTATCCTTTAGAGCCGGGACCAAACTATGATAGCACTTTTCTAGTAGGACGATTTTCTGGGCAACTTGTATGTTGGTGTTATCTGGGACACTTTTAGTAAAACTGTCCATTCCTTTTCTGACAAGGCCCAGAGGTCCTGTTAATCTCGATTTCCAGGTCCTTGTATTTGGACAATTTCTCGATAATTTTATTTTATGTTTCTCTCAGATGGTACTGCTATGTCAATAAGCATACACTTCCCGAATCTCTTGTCTTTTATGATAATATCTGGCCTGTAGGCTTTTATTTCTCTGTCATTTTTTTTTAATTGGTACGTCCCAGAGGATAGTTACATTGTTTGGGTAACTGTGTCTGGTTGGTGCTCATACCATCTCTCAGTGGTTTCGATTTTGTGCTTCTCGCATATCTTCCAGTACCCATGTTCCGCTACATTATTATGTCTGTGGGTATATTCATTTTTTGTCAGTTTCGTTGTTAGGATTTCAGGTATATTAAGCTGTTTCTTGAAGAGTGCAGTATCTTTGCTGATCGAGTGAATTTGGTGTTTTTCCTATTTGTAGGAGAGGGTCATTAGTTTTTGTGAGATAGGTTTCCAATCTGATTGTTGCAGTTTTTAGAGTTAGTTCAATTTAGACTAGACCTTGGCCTCCTAAAGCTCTTGGTACATACAGCCAATCAACATCTGATTTCGGGTGAAACATTTTTCTGGTTTTAGTGTCCAATCTTTTAATGTCAGTCAACTTCCACTTAATAATGTTGAAACTGTATGTTACTGAGGGTATGGATAAAGTGTTGATAGCCTTCATTTTATTGGCCCCATTTAGTTCACTTTCTATTATCAAACGCACACTCCTATACTATTCTTTTTCTTTATAATTGAATGTTGTAATCTGCCGCCTTCATTAATTCCTAAGGATTTTTATGTACCATCTTGGTCTAGTTCCAGGAGTTGGAAGTCTACACTCCGATTAACAATTCCGAATCATTATCCATTACACCCACCGCACGTTCACCCGGTATTCCTAAGCAGCCACCCATCTAGGTATCGACCAGGTTCTACGTTACTTAACTTCGCTGATCGGACAAGAACCGGTGTTTCAATGTGATATGGCCGTAATCCCTGAGATGATGACGGTGGCTAAACTCCCAGAAGTATTAAAAACAAAACCCGTCAAAAAGCGGATGATCCATCTTGGAAGGTCAACAACATTCTAATTCATTGGGGTAGATTCGGCTCCATAGTTGTGTATAGCCAGTGCGGGGTGATGAGATAGCTGTGCTGGGCGAGAGCCTTCTTGGACTGGTCAACAACCAGGACGGAGGATTCACCACATTCCACCCGTCTGTAACTAACGCAAGCCTTTAAATTGGTGGACATCGGCTGTGGTATGAAATGGAGATGGTTTACTTGCCCAAAGAAACGCTCGGCATGAATGAATACCTCGACGTTTTTCAACCGAGATGTGTAGATGGATCTGTTCAAGAGCTTAGCTATGCAGCAATCATATGAACACACGCAGTCTGATGATGATGATGATGATAATGATGATGATGATAATGATGATGCAGAAAGAAACAGAGAATTGGGAATAAGAATTAAATAGAGAGAAGAATAATTAAATGAGAGAAAGGATATCGTGCAAAGAGAGAGGAATAATGGTTAGGGAAAAATTTGAAAGCAAAAGAAGACGAAGTGAGAGAGAGAGAGAGAGAGAGAGAAAAGAGAGGTATGAGGGGGAAATCGAATTATTGGTGTCGTTGTCAATAGGTACCAGTAGAAACAGCAGTACGAGCCATTTTCCACCAGCTCCATTGGGCATCATCAATCATCAAGCAAAATTCTCGATGGTTGAATCAGATTACAAGCGGAAGTCGATGATAGAGAACGACCATAGATATCGTCCATCTTAATGGCCTGTTGGCCCGACTTCCTTTGGTCTCGGATGCCCGTCATTCTGATTTTGCCGCCAACGCCATCAACCGAGTGTAGAAAGCGCGAGAGACAAAAACAGTGACACTAAAATAAGGAAACGGTCCCTAGTAGTTTCAAATAGAACATTTGAGGAATTCACATTCAAATCTCGTCAAAAGATCCCTAATTGCAAATCAAGTCGCTTATGTTTTATCAATATTTTCTGATAATTTTTATCACGTTCCATATTGCCTAGAAGCATTTTTGTATTGTTTCTCCCGGCATTTGTTAGTTCTAAAAGAAAAAAAAATGAATGACAAAAAAATTTAAGGCAAATAATTTTTTTTTTTTTTTTTTTTTTTAGTGAATTTACAAATATCAGAAAGTTATGTTTTGAGTAATTAATTAATTAAATTCTTTAATAACATTTGCCTAAAATTTAGACCGGAAAACAAAAATAAATAAATATCCTGTTTTCTAAATAAACGGAGCGTCTACTCAAAGTATCCAATACAAATAACGTATAAAGTGATAAAAAGAACTGTCGAATTAATAAAAAAAATATACTTTCTTTAGAAAAATTGCTAAGTTTACGTTTGGACATGAAACTGTGCAGATATGAAAGAATTTCGGGAGATCTGCGACGAGAGAAATTTCGCTTAAAGGCATATCGCTGGTTCTTTGGAGCTCAGTTGGTTAGAGCGCGTAACGGAATCTAACAGTACCTCCATTTACCCAGAGGGACGCAGGTTCAAAGAGCGTAAGAATATATATATATATATATATATATATATATATATATATATATATATATATATATAGGTAGCAAAATATTTAATACATTGGTTTTTTCTTACATATCTCAAAAAATAACAGATCAATTTCAAAGAAACTTATAGGAAATATTTAAACGAATATTGTCGATCAAAACATAGAAGGAAAATTTAAAACCACAGTTTTGAGAAACATTTCTTAACAATAAATAAAATAACCCATATGCAAAAGTATTTAACACCAATGCAAATATTATGCTAGAAGAGACGTGTCGTCATGATTCCTACCCATGTTGATATGATGTGATATGTCGACCAATGACAGCACTGCGCGACACTCAACTGGCTATTAGATAACAGCTTTGAGACACTGCAGCTATTCTGTTGCCACTACTGCAAGAAAATGGGGAAAACAAAAGAATTGTCGAACGACATGCGCAAGAAGATCATAGAGAATCACAATGATGGTAAGGGATATAGAAAAATCGCTCAAGATTTGAATTTGCTTGTGAGTACAGTTGGTGCTGTTGTTCGAAAATGGAAAAAATTCGATACTATTAAAACATTCAAAGGAGAATCCAGCCCTTTGTCAGATGATCCCCCTCGTATCTTAAATGAGGCTAATGAGCGATACACTTCCCGTAGTGTGAAGAAAAATCCATTTTCAACTCGTCGAGAAATTCAGAGTGATTTGAAAAATGCCGGAATTGAAGTTAGTAAAGATACAATTAAAAGACCACTGAATCATGCAGGTCTCACTTCAAGATCACCAAGAAAGACTCCATTACTGAAACGCCGACATGTACAAGCCCGTTTGAATTTTGTAAAGAAATATGAAATTGAATCTAATGATTTCTGGGAGAAAGTAATTTGGTCAGACGAAACGAAAATTGAGCTTTACTGACGAAACATGCGCACTCATGCATGGAGCAAAAAAGGAGCGGAATACGAGCCAGCAAATACCATCCCTACAGTCAAACATGGGGGTGGAAATATTATGATGTTGGGTCTTTCCTCAAATGGAGTAGGAAAAATGAAAATCATCGAAGGAACAATGAATGCTGCAAAATACACTCAAATTTTGTCAACTCAACTCTTGAACTGTGCCACATCTTTGGGACATGATCGTGATTTTGTATTTCAGCAAGACAATGACCAGAAGCATACTGCTAAAACAACTAAGAATTGGTTTAATGATAATGACATTAATGTCCTGGAATGGCCAAGCCATCCCCGGACTTAAATCCAATCGAAAATTTGTGAAAACTATTGAAGTTACGAGTTCATAAAAGAAATCCATCGAATTTAAACAAATTGAAGAAAATTTGTGAAGAAGAATGGGCCAAAATAGCAACAAGTACCTGCAAGAAACTAGTTGAAAACTACGGGAAACGACTGGAGGCTGTGAAGCAGAACAGAGGCTACTGTACTAAATATTAGTAAAGTGTGTTAAATACTTTTGCATTTGGGTTATTTTATTTATTGTTAAGAAATGTTTCTCAAAACAGTGGTTTTAAATTTTCCTTCTATGTTTTGATCGACAATGTTCGTTTAAATATTTCCCATAAGTTTCGTTGAAATTGATCTGTTATTTTTTTGAGATATGTAAGAAAAAACCAATGTGTTTAAATAGTTTTGCTACCCACTATATATATATATATATATATATATATATATATATATATATATTGGAATATATAAATATAAAATAGAATATATAAAAAAGTAGAATACGTATAAACATATATATATATGTATATATATATATATATATAAAAAATATGGAATATGCATATATATATATATATATATATATATATATATATATATATATATATATAGGTAACAGAATATATATATTGTCAACCACAGACAGCCTGATTCGCTGTATCAATGTGACTAGACGTCCAGTTGCCTCTTGTTAGGATCGTAACCTGGCTAAATTGCGTCAGGTAGATATTCTACCTCAAAGCCTTTGGCGCAAAGAATTTAAGCGCATTTATTTTTAGATAAATAGCCATTGACAGAGAGAAGTCAATTCTCTTTACCGAAGACTCTAGCATTATTAGCAGTAATAGTCATCTATATATATATAATTATATATAATTATTTTTTATAAAAAATTATAACATAAGTATGTTATAAGATCACTACAAAAATAGCCATTTTGTTTTCAAATATTACATTCTGTGTCTTCTCAAGTGATGATGTTGAAAATAAAATAAATGGTTTTAAAAAGTTTCAGATTAATTAACGATCCTACACTAGGGGGAGCATTGTTACAAAAGCTAGAATAACCAATCAAAAACGAAGTATAGAAAGATTCAAAAGCTTGACAACGAAATCCTGCTATAATAGCTATTCAGATCTTTAAATACGTGTAATATTAAAAATAATTTATACTAACTAATAATTATAAAATCATATGATAAAATTTAATATTAAAATTAAAAATTGGTAATTTTAAAATCCGAATTTAATCCCTATTAAGTTTAAAAACTACAAAATTATTTAGAAAAGAAAAAATATATATGTTTATTCAATTCATTTCTTCATTGAAATTATGTTCGACAAGACGCCACAATATATATCCGGTCATTTGATAATACATGTATATATTTTTTTCCTTTTCCCCTTTTTTCATTTTTGTTTTATTTTAAAGTTTGTGGATGTGGTCTTAAACTCACGCGTCAAGACAACAAAAACACAATCAGATTATAATACATAAGCACCCAGACATAATTAGATATACACACAGTAAAATATTTAATCCTAATACACACAAATTAAGCTATAGTTGTGCTGATAACCTGGAGATGATAATTAAAAACATAACAACATAGTTTTTAACAAGTATAGAAATTCAAAAGGCCTTTACTAAAAACAGGTTACTAACTGCAATACTAAATATAAGAATACAAATAACAACTTATGTAAATGTAATGAATCCGAATAATTGTCCACTACAAAATAACTGTGGGATTACGTCTAAATGTCTATCTTAGTAATATTTCAACAATTGAAAATCAAATATAAAGAAGTTTTACATTGGTTCTACCATGAAAACATTCAAGGAACGCTGGCGGGGGCATATGCAATCCTTTAATCACAGTGAATATAGGTACATGACTTCATTATCCAAGTATTTTTGGAATCTAAAAATAAGAACAAAACACCTACGGTTAAATGGAGTTTGATTAAGAAAGCTCGGACATGTAACTCCCTATATACCCCATGTTACCTATGCCTTAATGAAAAATTTGAAATTATTAGATTTAAAAACAAAGGCTGATCTCTTAAATCAAAGATATGAACTTACAGTTAATTGTAAACACCGTTATAAATTTAACTTAGTGTAGGGTCGTATACTTTAAATGATAATGATATGTCGCTGTATTTTTAATATATTAGTATTTTTATTGCATGATTGTCATACTTACGATATAAGTGTGTATTGTTTACCTGCATAGTGTTATTAGTGTTGGTGTATATGTGTATATATTTATTTATGTGTTGGTTAGAGTATTTGCACTGAGGAATGTGTAGGTTTGAGTATAAGTGTATTTATTTTTTTTTTTTGTTTTTGTTTTTTTATATATGTGTGTGTGTGGGCTTGGTTGGTTGTATGTGTGTGTATATATATGTGTGTGTGTGTGTATATATATATATTAACACTCCAAAAGGTATGGTAAATTAGAAGAGAAAAGGTTAATAATTGTTGATGTGTATGTATGTGCCTATATATGTATGTGTGTATGTGTGTGTATATATGTATATATGTGTATATGTATGTATATATATGTATGTATATATATATATATATATATATATAATATATATATATGTATATATATATATATGTGTGTGTGTATATATGTATGTATGTATATATATATGTATGTATGTGTGTATGTATATATATATATATATAAATATGTATATATATATATGATAAAATCACGGCAGTATAATGGTTTGGCAAGCATGGTTCGCTAGATCAATTGGTGGTACGACTGAGTAATGATTTCGTTCCTCACTGGGTGCCCCCAATTTCGGCTTTATGCCACGATATATTTGTATATATATATATGTATGTGTGTGTGTATGTGTGTATGTATGTGTGTATGTATGTGTGTATGTATGTGTGTATATATATCTGTGTGTGTATATATGTATATATCTGTATGTGTCATATTTCGTTGTGTATGTATATTTATATTTAAGTATATTTCTGTTTGTATGAATGTGCTTATATATTTGTATGTTAGGGTATATATATTGCTGTGTGTTGGTATTTGAATGTATATTTATGTATTTATATGTTAGTACGTTTATATATGTATTTGGTTGAGTGTTGTTGTATTTTTATGTATGCATGTATATATTGGTAGTTGTTATTGTAGATAGATATTTTTATATATATGTTTATTTGTAGATATGTATGTATGTGTGTATATATATTTATGTATGTTTGTGTATGTATATTTATGTGTGTGTGTTGGCACCTATTATGTATGAGTTTGTTTGTGTGTATGTGTGGGTATGGAAACTTTGGTATATCATGACTGTTTTTATATATGTAAGTATGTGTGCATAAAAATGTGTATATATGTGTGTTTTAGGTTTATATGTATATGTGTGTGCATGTGTACTTGTTATCATAGATATGTTTATGTGCGTATATATTTATGTTTATATATTTATTTGTATGTATTTCTGTATGTATATGTATGTATGTATATTTGTTTATGTGTGTTAATTTGTTTTTTTTGCGTATATATATATATATATATATATATATATATATATATATATATATATATATGTATCTGTGGGTTTCTTCATCCTGTTTTTTCTTTGCCTAATATATAAAATGAAACTATTATCAACTTATATGATTAATATATATTTTTTATTGATATTTATGGTTTTAGAATTTTCGTTTTAATATATTAAATAATATTATTTTTAACCATTTTATCTTTGTATATTTGCTCCCTTAAGTTATAATTTAATAAGTGGTTAGCATTTATTTAATGATACTTTAAGTCTGAAATATTTATTGGTTGTGATTTCTGATTGTCTATGTCATTGTCTGTGGATGTATATATGTGTATCTATCGGTGTCTATGTGTATGTAGAGTGTATTCACATTTAACTGTGTGTTTCATAAAGGGCTAAGATGTTGGTTTTCCCGTCTCCTTTTTTTTTTTTTAATTGAGTATGTTCATGTCTCGCCCCCACCCCCCTTTTTATGTGTGTGTGTGTGTGTGTGTGTGTGTGTGTGTGTATCTAATTATGTCTGGGTGCTTATGTATTATAATCTGATTGTGTTTTTGTTGTTTTGACGCGTGAGTTTAAGACCACATTCACAAACTTTAAAATAAAAACGGAAATTTAAAAGGGAAAAAATATATACATGTATTATCAAATGACCGGATATATTGTAGCGTCCTTGTCGAACATAATTTCAATGAAAAAATGAATTGAATAAACATATATATTTTTTTTTTTCTCAATAATTTTGTAGTTTTTAAACTTAATAGTGATTAAATTTGGATTTTAAAATTACCAATTTTTAATTTTAATATTAAATTTTATCATATAATTTTATAATTATTGGTTAGTATAAATTATTTTTAATATTACACGTATTTAAAGATCTGAATAGCTATTATAACATGATTTTTGTTGTCAAGCTTTTGAATCTTTCTATACTTCGTTTTTGATTGGTTATTCTAGCTTTTGTAACAATGTTTCCCCTAGTGTAGGATCGTTAATTAATCTGAAACTTTTAAAACCATTTATTTTATTTTCAACATCATCACTTGATAAGACACAGAGTGTATTGAAACAAAATGGCTATTTTTGTAATGATTTTATAACATACTTATGTTATAATTTATTTTTTTATAAAAAATAATTATATATATATATATATATATATATATATTATAATATATATATATATTATATATATTCAAATATACCAATTATATACTTTGATAAATTATATATATATACAAACATATATATATTTATATATATATATTATATATAGGAAGAATATATATAGAACTATATATATATATATATATATATAATAAAAGATTAAATACTAATATTATGATTTTCATTGTTTTTCCCCATTGGAATTCCATGTAAATACGATCCAATTCATCAGACCTTCTGTTTCTTAAATGAAATTTTAAAAACAACTCAATTTAAAACAGAATTTTTTTCAACCCGTTTTGTACAGTTTGAGGAGGATGAATATAAAATCTTTTACAGAGAATTTTATGAGGTTGGAAGGGGTTTAAATTACGTCTTCAATTTTTTCAATTGTATAATTATTCTTTCAGTTGTGACATAAAATTAATTTTTCTTCAAACTAAATTTTATTTTTTAAGGTTTATATTGATGATGGGGGATGATATATTTACGAATTAAATTGCAATATTTGTTGATTTGTATTATTAATTATATTATAATATTTTATTTTATTATGTTATATTATTAAATATTTGTTAATATGTTAAATATAAGGCAACAATAATTATAGTTAAATATTGAAAAGTCAAGAAATAACAATAAAAAATTGATATTAAATTCAAAAAATATTTTTATACACATATTAATGCTCTATATATGTATATTAATTTAATACGTTTAATATTGATACACACGTAAAAGTAATTTCTGTTGTTTCTTAAATCTATAAAATATAATATTCAATATACACATATGTATACAAAAACAACATATGCATATATATATATACAAATAGAAAATATATAATATATATATAAATATGATATAGATATAAATATATATATATATATATATATATAATGATAAACTTATATATAAATATGATATAGATATAAATAGTATATATATATATATATATATATATATATATATATATATATATATATATATATATAAGCAAATATATGGATATAGATCCACATAGTATGAAGAAAAAATATACAAAAACAATTAAGGATTTTTGTTTTTTGTCTGTTTTTCCGTATATTTTTCTTCATATATATATATATTTCCAAAAATTGAATTTAATATATACATGGTAGAATATATGTATATGTATACACAATACAAATACATGTATATATATATATATATATATATATATATATATATATATATATATATATATATATATATATAAACAAAATATCCATTTTATATAAAATATATATTTATCTTTATATTCAATTTATATATGCATAGAATAACAAATATATATATATAGAATATATATATATATATATATATATATATTAGAATATATTTATTGATATATATATGGGGCGCAGTATATATATATATATATATATATAACACCAAATATATATAGAAGGCATATATTATATAATTCACTATATATATATATATATATATACAGAAATTACAGGAGATATATATATCTGGAAGCCGTGGTATATCCAATGGCTACACACACAATAAATTTACTGTCTAGTATTTAAGATATTTTTATATAATTTTGTTAAATATATCTGACGTAATGAAATGACGTAGATTTTCATTTTGTGTTATTTATATATATATATATATATATATATGCATATATATATATATATATGTGTGTGTGTGTATATGTGTGTGTGTGTGTGTGTGTGTATATATATATATATATGTATTTTAAACATATATAGATAAATATAAATATTTTTATATATATATGTGGATTTAAAAAAAAAATATATAGATTCATGCATTTTTTCATTAAATTTTATAGACAAGTTTCCGGTCTTCTTTTCCTTCCGATCAGGCAAAAGATTTGATCATTAAATATTATTAAAATGAATTAAATATTTATTATATTTTCGATGTTAAATATTCTCGAATTAGTTTCTGCTTTTTTGTGTTAGTGTCAAATGTCTTCCTTGAACTATATAATACAATATATATATATATATATACATATAAATATATATATATATATATATCCCTATAAATATAAATATATATATCATCAAAGGATCAAAATATAATTTAATATATGTATATATATATATATATTCCTCCTATATATATATAATATATATATATTATGTATGATATATAGATATTAGATATATATGTACATATATATATATGGAAATTATTATATTGAATCACTTCGCAAGTCTTGTAGTCGTGGTGAACACCTGTTTTATTTCCTTTATCTTTACCTATAAAGACCGACAAACCAATACCGGTCATATATTGTTTTCTCCTCTAACTCTTTTCGAATTAGCATTTAGTAATTCTATAAAATCTCCGTTTCGAAAAAATCCTGTAATATCCATGAACCTTTCATCTACAGCAATCATAAATCAAAAATTACCCCATGGAAAATGCTTATTTTTCTTTTTTCTTTTCTTGGTTTTACAGTGAAAGATGAAACTTCAAAAATGTTAATGCAATATTAGCCGTTGTTTTCTGTCTTCTTAATGTCTGTTCTTTTATTGTCCTCTCTCCATAATATTTTTCTCATAACTTTCTAAATCATTGACCCATTTTTATTTATTAATCTTTTCTAAGCAGATTGGGTTATATATCTTTGGGTGAAATGATTAAAAAAATGACAGTTCATAAAAAAAAACTTCCAATTCTAAGATGATGAAATTACGCTTACTGGGCGAGAATAAACGACAACCAGTCTAGTAAAGTGATATAATGGAATAAACGCATGAAATCTCTTTCCCCTTATGGAGTTTACTGGTGTCCATCTATATCTCAGACTCGTGGGAGAATCTTGAAAAGAGATTGATTGAGAAGCTAAGTCTATAAAACACCCATTGGAATTGAGCACCATTGATCTACAAGCGAACGCATTACTCGACACTTACCAGTCGATTACTGTTGCAGTTTTTTGTATATATTATGTACTAGTGAGCCATCCAAAATGACTTCTCATTTTATAGTCCACCAAGAGAAGGGTTAACCAATGAGAAGACGTAGAATATTCAATCCGTCGTGTATAAAGGCGGCCATTTTGTTTACTCTATCCGAATGTCCAGTTCCAGCTTGTCAGGCGAAGAGGAACAGAAGGAAGAACTAGGCTCTGCTACTTTTACCGGGATATCCACTGCTAACCTGAACTGCGCTTCCCTACTGTCTTCGAAATATTCACTGCTAACCTCTGGATTCTATACTCAAAGACGACCGTCATCATGAACAACAATTACTGCTACCCTACTCTACTTGGTTCTAGTAGCCAAAACCACTTCCGTTCAAATATATCCCTTTTCCGGGACATATCAGTAAGTAAACCCTAAAATCTAATGTGATAGAGATTATAGTTGAAGAATCCTTTTAAGAATATAACATTTACAAACAATTAAACATTTGCAAGCAACATCATAGCATAAGGCTTTCTAAATTACTTACAAGCGGATTTCATATGATTCATGGCCGATTTGGTATCAGTGGTGAATTAGTGAAAATTACGGCCAACTTTGAAATACATCTCGAATTCAGCGGCCAAATGCTATGGGTTGTGGTTAGGGTAGGAGGGGAAGTGGGTGTGAAGGGTCCAAGCAAAGCCGAAGTTACTACCTTGGGATGAGTTCTGTAGGTGGAGATGGTATGGGGGTGAATGGCGGTACCAGCATGGTGAATTATCTTTTACAAGGCTCTTTAAACCGCTGTTGTACGGCCATCACTGAATATGTATATCAAGCTCTTGATAATAACGGCGAAGCTCGTGCTGTGGCTTTAGATATCTCAGAGGAATTTGACAAGGTTTGGCCTACTGGTCTTCTGCGTATCACAGGATAATTGTTTGATTTAATCCAATCATTCCAATCAAATCGTGAAATGAAGGTCGTCCTGAACGGGTTCGCTTCCAGATCCTTACACAAGAACGCGAGTGTCCCCCAAAGCTCTATGCTGGATCCTACACAGTTTCTGCTTAATCAATGATCTTCCTGATTTCATCAGTTTCCAAGTAGTCATTTATGCAGATATCACTACCATTTACTCCTGTCTCAATAGCAAACCCGTCAGAACTAACAAAGTTAACCTGACCGCTGCTTTTGTAAAGGACTTCCAATCAGTTGTTAACTGGGGCAGGAAATGGCTCGTAAATTTTAATGCCAACAAAACTAAACTACTCTCATTTAATCACTATAGAGAAACGCCCCTGTCTGCCATCATCATGACTTATGCTAAATTCCGAGAGAGGATCTCACTGACTTCAAGTGGAACAACTACATTAAATCAATAGCTGCATCTACTGCAAGGAAAGTTGGGTCATTGTGTCGTGCTAGAAAGTTTTTTTCTCGTCAGAGTCCATCTTGCACATTTACAAATGTACCATTCGTCCGTGCATTGAATACTGTTGCCATATCTGGTCTGCTGCCCTTGCTGTTCATCTCGAGGTTCTTGACAATATTTAAAGAAGAGTCTGTAATGTAATTGATCCTGACTCGACATCTCGATTTCAGTCACTTTCTCACCGATGTTTGTGGCTTCTCTTTGTCCTTTCTACAATTATTTTCATGGCATCTGCTCTGACCAGCTTTTTTCCACTGTACCTCGACTACATGAATTTAAGCGTGCTCTAAACTCCTGCTTTCCAGTTTGTACTTCCTGTTTGTAAGAACTCTGGAGAATTTTCTGATCCCTCTAACTATCGTTTTTCGGCAAAATATTCGAGGCTTTAATCAATGCTGAAATGGTTAAGAATCTTACTTCTCACGACCTACTCTCTGACAATATGTTTCTGTTTCGTCAGGTCTACCGCCGATGTGCTAATGGCCATCGTTGACTATGTATATCAAGCTTTTGATAATAACGACGAGGGTCGAGTTGTGGCTCTAGATATCTCAGAGGCATTTCACAGCGTTTGGTACGTTCGTCTGGTGCTCCTAATCCAAAGAAGGATATGCAATGTAATTGATCCTGACTCGACATCTTGACTTCAGTCACTTTCTCACCGACGTGATGTGGCAGCTTCTCTTTGTCTTTTATAAAATAAACTTGAACCCAGTTTATCTTTTATCTTTTCCTCAATCCCTCCTATACCCTGTCTTTTCTCTGACTTTCAGTCCCTGTAACGCTTGCTTGGGATGAAATGATTAAAAAAAAAAGAAAAAAAAGGAAAACAGTTACTGAATACCCAGGGTTTTGTTTCAGATATTTTTTTTTTGTATCGTGTCGATTATGAATGAATTCGATTCACGACAAGTTTATGATTGGTTAACTCGCCATCTTAACGCATCGACGATGCGGTAAAGGTGGAAGTAGCCACACCTTGGGTTGTATTATATAGTCCCCCATGTCACATGACAAGCTGAATTCTAACAGGTTGATGTAATGCAAATAAAAAAAAATGTAAATGGCCGCTTAGAAAATTTCTAATCTAAAAGGGAGGTAACTTTAAAAATTGAATTCTTAGAACATAAATTAACAACGTACAGTTATGTAGAATTTATCAGACGTTATTTCAATTCCCTAGACTCGTTTTCAACACTAAAATGCATATTTACGCTTTTTTTTTTTTTTTTTTTTTTTTACTAATCCACAAATTATAAAAGGCTGTGAGTTAACTCGCTTTTATGATTTTCAATTGCTTATATTAGGGCTTTTATTATTTTTCCCTTTAAATCCCCCCATGGCTGGCCAGTCTGGTATAATTCCTATGGCTTTCTCGTCTGAACGATGATATGTGGTTGTACCATCTCTTTTCGAAACTGCTTTCAGTGCATTACACATATACCATGCTCTGACCATTTGTATCTTTTACCTCCGCTTTATAAACCACTTCTTCCGTTTTAAAAATTCAATCAAGTGGACATTTGCTTTACCCCTAGTTACGCGTTTCACTATTAACAATATCGTGCTGCACGCTAATCTTGAAATTCATGAAGTTCTGTCTTTTTTATTGTCGTTTCCAAATTGCTAGTACAGGTGTAACTTAACTTTACAGTGTTTTTATTTAAAATCTCGTGCAATTCAGAACTCTTATGGAAGTGTCTGTCTATATTTCTAAGATGAGGTATTACGCACACTATTTACATTATTCAGACTATTGCCCTCATCTTTGTTGCCATATTTATCACAACGTTTCGGCCGTTGTACGCCCCAACCTTCTTCAGGTGATTCACTTATGGAATTGCTTATCAAGCAACTTGAAAATTATCTTCCCTATATTAGATTTCTCTTCTAAAGAAGTAGCAGTTAAACCAAATAATATTTCTTTTCATCTTTTCATTCCTTATTTGTTCATTTATTTGAGGTTTGAATACCAGGTTTGAGGTTTGAGTTTTATGACTCCCCCTCTTTTAACGCCCTTTCATACACTTTCTTTTTTTCTTCGAAAATGATCTTACCAAAGGAATCTCTAGATAGCCCGCAATATATTCCTTTAGGGATCTACTCGATTATACTCACAGGGTGGTTAGATCCAGCGTTCGCATACCTCAATTTTGTGCTGGGTTTTATATAAAGTGAGATGCTGCCGGTTTGTAGATTTAATTCCACATCCAAATATTGGACAACTTTCTTGTTCATATCGACCTCAATTTGCAGAGTTTAGAAAGCAGTTTTCTTATTTTGTCATTTTCTCTCCCGTTATCTGGCATGATCATCAGCCCTTCGTCCCTATATATATATATATATATATATATATATATATATATATATAAATATAAAGCTCTTCTATGAATTGAGCACTCCGAGTCACTGGCGTGTTTATTCTAAAATAAATACGTAAAAATTCACCTTCTTCTCTGTCGATTGCCCAGGAAAAAAATTTCCGACTGATGCCAAATCGGTTGGGTTTCAATACTGGCTTGAGGTAATCGGAAGCCTAGTCACACTGGTGATACAGTCTGTCTGTGGATGACACACACACACACACACACACATATATATATATATATATATATATATATATATATATATATTCATTGAATAATATTGATATATTATGTCTATTTATTTTTATAACGATCCTTTCCAATTGAAATTCATCAAGGCAGGCGAGATAGTTTTTTCCTACCCAAGTACTTTCGATCTCCTCCAATACCATCCTCAGAGGTTAATTAAAAAGAAAAAGTTATTGATAAAATCTACATTTCATTGTGATGGCGCTCTGTTATAATTGTTTTAAAGTTTTAAATTCATCCGTTGTAGGTATGAAATTCTTTGTAAAACAAGCGTTTCAATATATGGAAGCTGAACTGAAATTGGTAGAATTGCCAAATTGCCATATGTCTACATTATTCAATGAAACAGGCTTGAAGAAAAATATTCTGCCTACATAAATAAAAAATAAAGAAAAGTATTCTGCGTCGTCTCAAAAAACAGCTATCCGAGCCCTGGAATTTGGGGCGGAGCCTATGGACTCAGATACCCCACTTTAAATTCGGCCTTGTGCCACATCTGACCGCGTGGGGCGGTTAATAGATATCCCGCAATTAGAGATTCTTCTCCAACAGTGCTGGTCAAACTCTCTGCCTCTGGATAGAGAGGATCCCCAGACGAGACTATGTCGAAGGGCAGTGTCTCGGGAAACATCTACCCGACTCCATTTTATACGGGTCTCGGATACCCCCGAGTAAATTCGGTCTTGTGCTACATTTGAACGCGTGGGGCGGTTGGTAGATATCCTGCAGCTGAAGATTCTTATTAGTATTTATGCAGTGGTATTAATTTTGCTGTGAGAGGGAGAAGTAAGTATAATTGTGGACTGATACGGTAATGGTAATTGTGGACTAATACGGCAATAGTAATTGTGATTTGGTAGTAATGGTGGGAGGGAATCGGGTGATGATAACAATTGTAACAGCAAATAGTTATTGTAAAGGGGTAGAAGTGATCGTAGTAATGGTGGTGGAATGATAATAACAATAATTGTAATTATTATGATGGTAGTTTGAACTAGAAAATAATTGATGGTGTGATGGTGTCAGTGGTTTCTCTTTTCATGTCTATAGGGTCAATGGTGGTTTATGCAGTAGTGTTTGTTGGTATTTTTTTATCCGTTTGGTATAAATTCTGATAATAGGGATTTATTTGGAAATAAATACCTATTATCAGAATTACAAATTGGATTTTCTACCATTTACATATGCGCAATCGCCAAAAACAAGAAAATAACCGGCTTTAAAATAATAACAAAACAGCCTTAAAAAATTAAAAATAACAGCAATTTTTACCTATCATAGTCTTACACAGACCCCATCATACGTATATACGTGCGTACGAGAAAACATTATTCAGCGAACAAAATGGAAAAGTGGTCTCCGCTGTTCACATATGTTTATGTTTGGGTGAGTTCCGGTGAGTGAGCGTGCGAGTGTGTGTGTCTGCGTACGTCAATGAGTGTACGTGCGTGTATGTATGTTTGCGTACGTTTGAGTGGCGTTCCGACGACAATTTTTTCTCCCACTTCCATAAAATCACCGATATACGCAACCATATATAAATCCAAAATGTAAACATTAATCAGTTTGTGTGACGATCGCAAAAGCGTGAAACTCAGGGTCACAAACTCGCATCAATTCAACTAAATATGTTAACTCTATCACTGATATTTGAGCGCTTTCCAATAAGTACCGAGAATATATAATATATAATAATAATATATATAAAAATTGCTTATATATATATATATGTGTGTGTGTGTGTGTATTAAATGTATATATATATATATATATATATATATATATATATATATATATATATATATATACACACACACATTCACACACACACATATATGTATATATTTATATTTATATACATACACATTTCCCACGCACACACACACACACACATATATATATATAAGTGTGTGTGTGTGTGTGTGTGTGTGTGTGTGTGTGTGTGTGTGTGTGTGTGTGTGTGTTTTTAAACGTTATTTTTAGTGAATATCCGTATTTGTGTAGATGCTCCTTTTTATTTTCAACAGTATTTTGTCTACTGGCCTGCACACTCCGTTGCAAGAGAAGCCACCGTCTGATCAGGCGTGATTTAACCGCTCGGCTACAAAGAGTTTCACAATGAAGCAAGGTTCTATTTGCCTCCCTCGTTCAAATTTTCTCACTATCCATATTTGCTCAGTTGCGTATCCGAAAATTAAACAAAGCAATTTCTAAAGAACTAATGGATTTTTTTTTTTAAATCGACTTATTTTTTTGTTATTTCCATCGTTATTTCTAGTGGAACTTTTCTTGATTGTGAATCTCTTTGTAGCCAATCAAACGGTTGTTTCTCATGTAAAGGAGTGCGCATATTCGAATCCTACCGGAGTGCACATTTCCTTTAATATGTTTTCTCGTGTGTACAGGTCAGTAGATGAAATGCATACTGCTTAAAGTATAACGGAGAGTCTACTCAAACACGGTTAACAACTAAAAATAACGTTTGATTGGTTTGTTTTGTTTTACGGCATATGGGTTATTTAATGCCAACAAGATTTTTATTGCTGGTAAATTTTTTTTCTCAAAAATGTATTTCTGGTATTTTTCTAAATGTATACCTGCTAATTTTTTTTTTCAAAAATGCATAGCTGGTAATGTAGTGCTGATAATAATTTTTCCTCAAAAATTTATTGGTAGTAATAATTTTTTACAAAGTATTTCTGGTACTAAAACCTATATTTACACTTTCATAGAGTTTTGACCCCAGTTTGGGGGTTAAATATTTACCCTAAAACCTCTCAAAGCAGAAGGTTTTTCAGGTAATGACAAGACTTGACACAAAAGGAAATTTTCAGAAAGCACTGGAAATGTTCCTAGATGATGTGCAGCTGTTGTAAGTGACTTCATCTGCCCTATCTCAGCTACGTAGCTTATGTTTGTGCCAGTTTTTTTGCTAGCGATCGTCACAGCAACACCTCCGTTCGTGGATTACTTACCAGGTTTCGTGCTCAATAAAGATATTATTCAAAATGTGAAAAAGTAGTGATCATGTTTTTATACACGTTTACGTGAAATCTTAATTTCACCTCATAAAAATCCGTGTGAGCACTACATGACTAGCGTACTTTCCTGTATCTGTATGTACACAAAATTTATTAAATTTGATATAAAAAATACTCTAAGATTATATATATAAGCATTATTATGAAGTGTAAAGGGATATCTTGATTATGCTTGGTTTCCATTCCCAAGATGCCCCAGTTTATAGATGCTGTATATAAATTAAATAGACGATAGATTTACATTAGGCACTGTTTTGTAAATATGAAAATATTAATAAGAACACCGAATTATATATCTTACTGTTCTTTTCTCTTTATTATAATATATATATATGTGTGTGTGTGCGAGAGAGAGAGAGAGAGAGAGTGTGTGTGTGTGTGTGTGTGTGTGTGTGTGTCTATGAGAATTTTAATTAATTTATAGAATCACATTCTATTTAAATAGCTGTCTACCTCAACTAAAATATATGTATATATATAAACTGTAATCGTACAGAAATCGACTATCATTTCAAGTGTTTAATAATTTTTTGTAAATAGTAGTAAATGTAAATTTAATGGGAGTAGATAGGTTCACTTATTGTCCGGTTCACACTTCTCCCATGTCTTTTGAACAGGAGTAGAAGTGTATTTCATGTTGCCTGTTTAGAATTGGATTTCTGGTGCCTTCCAAAGTCTTTTCATTCTCTTTCCCTCCCAGGAGCTCCTTACGTATTAGTAGCATTATCGCCTTATCACTTTTATCGCTTTTTGACTGAAAAAAAAAGTAAGTCATCAACAATATTTTGTAAAAAATCAAGCCTATATAATAATTGCCGTTTCTTATTTATTTATATCTTTTGTGTCACCCTCTATGTAATTCTGTTAACAAGTCTCAAGGTGAAACATTATCTCATGTTGAAGTCTATTTACCAACTCTATTGTTTGCTTATGAACAGCAGAACAAAGAAATCCTCCTCAAAAGAAGCATCGAAAATAAAGACAACAACGGCAGTCTTCTTCAAAACAAGACCTTCGCATGAATCGTAATGATAAAGCAATTAATAGACTAAATAGTTCATCGGTAACTTCCGTTTAAGTTGTTAGTCCTTAAATGACTTCTGAGAGTTGTAAGGCTCTGTTTCTATTTTAGCAGTTTAATAGACAACCGAGAAAACCCTTTCGAAATCCGAGAAAAGCTTATTGCAAGCTAACAAAGAAAAGAAAGATGAAAATAAATGACAACTCAAACACCGTTTACAATATATTTAGGTGGTGGTGTGCTTTCATTATTTTTTATTTATTTATATATATATATATATATTTTTTTTTTTTTTTTTTTTTTGGTAGGTGGGGCTTACAAGATTAAAAGAAACGTAACATGAAAGGGAGCTAATTATGTCAACGTTTCAATGGCTTCTGCTTAAGGTATCAATTCTGAACCTTCGTTATTTAATAAAACGTAATACATGGTAGATCTGTTATGCAATAAATGCTATATAACAAGAAAATATATTTATGTAGTAATAAGGGAACTGATTAATTAAATGTCCATGGGCCTCCTAGATGTATACACTCCGTTTTATTGAACCTCAGTATATTTTTTCTTCACCTTTTCTTGCATTGCATTTCAATTTTAAAACTTTCTAACAATTGCCAATAATTTTGACGGGACGGGTCCACTTGTATATTTTAAGCTTTTCACCCCAAACAAGGCCGAAGTGTCGCTAGCACTCAAGGGGTTACAGAGAGTGGGAGCAAGAGTAAAGAGGTGTGACAGAGGAAATGATGAACAGAAGCACGAGGAATAGATCAAGGCATCTGGAGATGTCGATTGACACTGCATTTGAATATTTGGATATTATAACAATCAGGGAAGCAGTAAGAGGAAGGGAGTTCCACAGACCGGACGTGCGAGACATGAAGCTATTGGAGTAGAAGAAACGGTTACATTTAACCGTTTCGAAAGTGAAAGGGTGGGACTGAAGTGCCAACCTAGTAGCACGCTTAAATTCATGCAGTTTGGGAACAAGCGAAAGTAGCTTGTCGGAGCAGTTACCGTGAAAGTATTTATAGAATAAACAGAGGAAACGACAGCACGTCGGTGAGAGAGCGACTGTAGACGAGATGCCAGATCAGGGCCAATCACATTGCATATCCGTCTCTGGATTTTGTTGAGGACCATAAGACAAACCGAGGGGGCTCCAGAACATATATGGCAGCAGTATTCCATGCAAGGGCGAATGGTTGATTTATAGATTTGAATGATGAACTCAGGCGAGAACAACTTTCTGGCGTGACACAGAGAAGCAACTTTCCTTGCGGTAGATGATGCTATTGATTCAATGTATTATTTATAAAATTAAAAAAAGTTAATTAAATACACCAGTTAATCTTTAATTAAATTTACTATTTAGCAGGATTTAATACACATGAAATACCCTAATGTTTGTACAGACAATGGGATCGGTTATTATAAAATTATAGTGAAAATTTAATCAAATAACAAAACGTAACGAGAAACACACTGTTCCATTAACATTTAACCTCTATTTTCTGCATAATTTTAAGTATAATTAAAGAAATTCAACATTTTACAGGTTTATCGCACTGCCATATCGCTACTTCCATGGAAGGTGTTCGGAAGAACATTCCTTTGTTCCTCCTTTTCCCTAAGACCCGCCATGTCACTTACGTAGTAGCAAACCACCTACATGACCTTCATATTCCATCGGTGAGATGTAAGTTCCACTCGAACAGCTTCTTCCCACAAACTACTGCTCAGCGGAACCGATTCCCTAGAAGATATTTTCCCGGTCACTACAATCTTAATC